>JASWHV010000179.1:0-203091 GCA_030760725.1 Neostapfia colusana | reverse complement strand
GAGAAAAATTAAAGGCTAACCCCTTTGGATTTTTTGTGAAACTTTGTTTTTTTCCGAAATTCTTAAAATTTTGGTATGACAATATAACGCAAATCTGACAAAGATATGAAGCTTCACAGGCGAGAAAAATGAATTTACGACGAGTTTTGATGGAACTTGTCGTTTTTGGTAAAAAACAAAGGCTAACCCCTCTGGATTTTTTGTGAAATTTTGATTTTTTTTCCTAAATGCTTCAAAATTTAGGTATGACAACATAACACGTATCTGACAAAGATAAGAAGCTTCATGGGCGAGAAAAATTAATTTACGACGAGTTTTGATGAAAATTGCCATTTTTTGGTAAAAAGCAAAGGCTAACCCCTTTGGATTTTGTTCTGAAATTTTGATTTTTTTCTGAAATGCTTCGAAATTTAGGTATGACAAGATAACGCGTATCTGACAAAGATAAGAAGCCTCATCGGCGATAAAAATGAATTTACAGTGAGTTTTGATTCACGGGCGAGAAAAATTAATTTACGGTGAGTGTTGATGAAAATTGTCATTTTTGGTAGAAAAGCAAAGGCTGACCCCTTTGGATTTTTTGGTGAAATTTTATTTATTTCTGAAATGCTTCAAAATTTAGGTATGACAATATAACACGTATCTGACAAAAATAAGAAGCTTCACGGGTGAGAAAAATGAATTTACGATGAATTTTGATGAAAATTGCCATTTTTGAGAAAAAGCTAAGGCTAACCCCTTTTGATTTTTTGTGAAATTTTGATTTTTTTCCAAAATGCTTCAAAATTTCGGTATGACAATATAACGCGTATCTGACAAAGATAAGAATCGCCACGGGCGAGAAAAATGAATTTACGATGAGTTTTTGGTGAAATTTTATTTATTTCTGAAATGGTTCAAAATTTAGGTATGACAACATAACACGTATCTGACAAAGATAAGAAGCTTCACGGGCGAGAAAAATGAATTTACGATGAATTTTGATGAAAATTGCCGTTTTTGAGAAAAATCAAAGGCTAACCCCTTTGGATTTTTCGGTGAAATTTTGTTTTTTTTCTAAAATGCTTCAAAATTTAGGTATGACAATATAACACGTATCGACAAAAATAAGAAGCTTCACGTGTGAGAAAAATGAATTTACGATGAATTTTGATGAAAATAGCCGTTTTTGAGAAAAAGCAAAGGCTAACCCCTTTGGATTTTTTTGTGAAATTTTGATTTTTTTCTGAAATGCTTCAAAATTTTGGTATGACAATATAACACGTATCTGACAAAGATAAGAAGCATCACGGGCGAGAAAAATGAATTTACGACGAGTTTTGATGGAACTTGTCATTTTTGGTAAAAAAACAAAGGCTAACCCCCTTTGGATTTTTTGTGAAATTTTGATTTTTTCCGAAATGCTTCAAAATTTAGGTATGAAAATATAACGCGTATCTAACAAATATAAGAAGCTTCACGGGCAAGAAAAATGAATTTACGACGAGTTTTGATGGAAATGTCGTTTTTGGTAAAAAAAATAATGGCTAACCCCTTTGGATTTTTTGTGAAATTTTGATTTTTTTCCAAAATGCTTCAAAATTTTGGTATGACAATATAATGCGTATCAGACAAAGATAAGAAGCTTCACGGGCGAGAAAAATGAATTTACGACGAGTTTTGATGAAAATTGCCATTTTTGGTAAAAAGGAAAGGCTAACCCCTTTGTATTTTGTTCTGAAATTTTGATTTTTTCTAAAATGCTTCAAAATTTAGGTATGACAAGATAACGCGTATCTGACAAAGATAAGAAGCCTCATGGACGAGAAAAATGAATTTACAGTGAGTTTTGATTCACGGGCGAGAAAAATGAATTTACGGCGAGTGTTGATGAAAATTGTCATTTTTGGTAGAAAAGCAAAGGCTAACCCCTTTGGATTTTTTCGTGAAATTTTGTTTTTTTCTGAAATGCTTCAAAATTTAGGTATGACAATATAACACGTATCTGACAAAAATAAGAAGCTTCACGGGTGAGAAAAATGAATTTACGATGAATTTTGATGAAAATTGCCGTTTTTGAGAAAAAGCAAAGGCTAACCCCTTTGGATTTTTTGTGAAATTTTGATTTTTTTTGAAATGCTTCAAAATTTCGATATGACAATATAACGCGTATCTGACATAGGTAAGAAGCATCACGGGCGAGAAAAATGAATTTACGATCAGTTTTGATGGAACTTGTCATTTTTGGTAAAAAAAACAAAGGCTAACCCCCTTTGGATTTTTTGTGAAATTTTGATTTTTTCCGAAATGCTTCAAAATTTAGGTATGAAAATATAACGCGTATCTGACAAATATAAGAAGCTTCACGGGCAAGAAAAATGAATTTACGACGAGTTTTGATGGAACTTGTCGTTTTTGGTAAAAAAACAAAGGCTAACCCCTTTGGATTTTTTGTGAAATTTTGATTTTTTTCCAAAATGCTTCAAAATTTTGGTATGACAATATAATGCGTATCAGACAAAGATAAGAAGCTTCACGGGCGAGAAAAATTAATTTACGACGAGTTTTGATGAAAATTGCCGTTTTTGGTAAAAAGCAAAGGCTAACCCCTTTGGATTTTGTTCTGAAATTTTGATTTTTTCTAAAATGCTTCAAAATTTAGGTATGACAAGATAACGCATATCTGACAAAGATAAGAAGCCTCATGGACGAGAAAAATGAATTTACAGTGAGTTTTGATTCACGGGCGAGAAAAATGAATTTACGGCGAGTGTTGATGAAAATTGTCGTTTTTGGTAGAAAAGCAAAGGCTAACCCCTTTGGATTTTTTCGTGAAATTTTGTTTTTTTTCTGAAATGCTTCAAAATTTAGGTATGACAATATAACACGTATCTGACAAAAATAAGAAGCTTCACGGGCGAGAAAAATGAATTTACGATGAATTTTGATGAAAATTGCCGTTATTGAGAAAAAGCAAAGGCTAACCCCTTTGGATTTTTTTTGAAATGCTTCAAAATTTTGGTATGACAATATAACGCGTATCTCACAAAGATAAGAAGCATCACGGGCGAGAAAAATGAATTTACGACGAGTTTTGGTGGAACTTGTAATTTTTGGTAAAAAAACAAAGGCTAACCCCCTTTGGATTTTTTGTTAAATTTTGATTTTTTCCGAAATGCTTAAAAATTTAGGTATGAAAACGTAACGCGTATTTGACAAATATAAGAAGCTGCACGGGCAAGAAAAATGAATTTACGGTGAGTTTTGATTCACGGGCGAGAAAAATGAATTTACGGCGAGTGTTGATAAAAATTGTCGTTTTTGGTAGAAAAGCAAAGGCTAACCCCTTTGGATTTTTTGTGAATTTTTTATTTTTTTCCGAAAAGCTTCAAAATTTTGGTATGACAATATAACACGTATCTGACAAAGATAAGAAGCGTCACGGGCGAGAAAAATGAATTTATAATGAGTTTTGATGGAACTTGACATTTTTGGTAAAAAGCAAAGGCTAACCCCTTTGGATTTTGTTCTGAAATTTTGATTTTTTTTCTGAAATGCTTCAAAATTTAGGTATGACAAAAATAACGCGTATCTCACAAAGATAAGAAGCCTCATGGGCGAGAAAAATGAATTTACATTGAGTTTTGATTCACGGGCGAGAAAAATAAATTTACGGCGAGTGTTGATGAAAATTGTCATTTTAGGTAGAAAAGCAAAGGCTAACCCCTTTGGATTTTTTGTGAAATTTTGATTTTTTTCCGAAATGCTTCAAAATTTAGGTATGACAATAAAACACATAACTGACAAAGATAAGAAACTTCACAGGCGAGAAAAATGAATTTACGATGAATTTTGATGAAAATTGCCATTTTTGAGAAAAATCAAAGGCTAACCCCTTTGGGATTTTTTGTGAAATTTTGATTTTTTCCAAAATGCTTAAAAATTTTGGTATGACAATATAACGCAAATCTGACAAAGATAAGAAGCTTCACAGGTGAGAAAAATGAATTTACGATGAGTTTTGATGGTACTTGTCATTTTTGGTAAAAAAACAAAGGCTAACCCCTTTGGATTTTTTGTGAAATTTTGATTTTTTTCCGAAATGCTTCAAAATTTAGGTATGACAAAAAAACACATAACTGACAAAGATAAGAAACTTCACAGGCGAGAAAAATGAATTTACGACGAATTTTGATGAAAATTGCCATTTTTGAGAAAAATCAAAGGCTAACCCCTTTGGGATTTTTTGTGAAATTTTGATTTTTTCCGAAATGCTTAAAAATTTTGGTATGACAATATAACAAAAATCTGACAAAGATAAGAAGTTTCACAGGTGAGAAAAATGAATTTACGATCAGTTTTGATGGTACTTATCGTTTTTGGTAAAAAAACAAAGGCTAACCCCTTTGGATTTTTTGTGAAATTTTGATTTTTTTCTGAAATGCTTCAAAATTTAGGTATGACAACATAACACGTATCTGACAAAGATAAGAAGCTTCAAGGGTGAGAAAAATGAATTTACTACGTGTTTTGATGAAAATTGCCGTTTTTGAGAAAAATCAAAGGCTAACCCCTTTGGATTTTTTCTGAATTTTGATTTTTTCCGAAATGCTTCCAAATTTTGGTACGGCAATATAACGCGTATCTGACAAAGATAAGAAGCTTCACGGGCGAGAATAATGAATTTACGACGAGTTTTGATGAAAATTGCCGTTTTTGGTAAAAAGCAAAGGCTAACCCCTTTGGATTTTGTTCTGAAATTTTGATTTTTTTCTGAAATGCTTCAAAATTTAGGTATGACAAGATAACGCGTACCCGACAAAGATAAGAAGCCTCGTGGGCAAGAAAAATGAATTTATAGTGAGTTTTGATTCACGGGCGAGAAAAATGAATTTACGGCGAATGTTGATGAAAATTGTCATTTTTGGTAGAAAAGCAAAGGCTAACCCCTTTGGATTTTTTGGTGAAATTTTGTTTTTTTTGAAATGCTTCAAAATTTAGGTATGACAATATAACATGTATCTGACAAAAATAAGAAGCTTCACGGGTGAGAAAAATGAATTTACGATGAATTTTGATGAAAATTGCCGTTTTTGAGAAAAAGCAAAGGCTAACCCCTTTGGATTTTTTGTGAAATTTTGATTTTTTTTTAAATGCTTCAAAATTTCGGTATGACAATATAACGCGTATCTGACATAGATAAGAAGCATCACGGGCGAGAAAAATGAATTTACGATGAGTTTTGATGGAACTTGTCATTTTTGGTAAAAAAAACAAAGGCTAACCCCCTTTGGATTTTTTGTGAAATTTTGATTTTTTCCGAAATGCTTCAAAATTTAGGTATGAAAATATAACGCGTATCTAACAAATATAAGAAGCTTCACGGGCAAGAAAAATGAATTTACGACGAGTTTTGATGGAAATGTCGTTTTTGGTAAAAAAAAATAATGGCTAACCCCTTTGGATTTTTTGTGAAATTTTGATTTTTTTCCAAAATGCTTCAAAATTTTGGTATGACAATATAATGTGTATCAGACAAAGATAAGAAGCTTCACGGGCGAGAAAAATGAATTTACGACGAGTTTTGATGAAAATTGCCATTTTTGGTAAAAAGGAAAGGCTAACCCCTTTGTATTTTGTTCTGAAATTTTGATTTTTTCTAAAATGCTTCAAAATTTAGGTATGACAAGATAACGCGTATCTGACAAAGATAAGAAGCCTCATGGACGAGAAAAATGAATTTACAGTGAGTTTTGATTCACGGGCGAGAAAAATGAATTTACGGCGAGTGTTGATGAAAATTGTCATTTTTGGTAGAAAAGCAAAGGCTAACCCCTTTGGATTTTTTCGTGAAATTTTGTTTTTTTCTGAAATGCTTCAAAATTTAGGTATGACAATATAACACGTATCTGACAAAAATAAGAAGCTTCACGGGCGAGAAAAATGAATTTACGATGAATTTTGATGAAAATTGCCGTTATTGAGAAAAAGCAAAGGCTAACCCCTTTGGATTTTTTTCTGAAATTTTGATTTTTTTTTTGAAATGCTTCAAAATTTTGGTATGACAATATAACGCGTATCTCACAAAGATAAGAAGCATAACGGGCGAGAAAAATGAATTTACGACGAGTTTTGGTGGAACTTGTCATTTTTGGTAAAAAAACAAAGGCTAACCCCCTTTGGATTTTTTGTTAAATTTTGATTTTTTCCGAAATGCTTCAAAATTTAGGTATGAAAACGTAATGCGTATCTGACAAATATAAGAAGCTGCACGGGCAAGAAAAATGAATTTACGGTGAGTTTTGATTCACGGGCGAGAAAAATGAATTTATGGCGAGTGTTGATGAAAATTGTCGTTTTTGGTAGAAAAGCAAAGGCTAACCCCTTTGGATTTTTTGTGAATTTTTTATTTTTTCCGAAATGCTTCAAAATTTTGGTATGACAATATAACACGTATCTGACAAAGATAAGAAGCGTCACGGGCGAGAAAAATGAATTTATAACGAGTTTTGATGGAACTTGACATTTTTGGTAAAAAGCAAAGGCTAACCCCTTTGGATTTTGTTCTGAAATTTTGTTTTTTTTTCTGAAATGCTTCAAAATTTAGGTATGACAAAAATAACGCGTATCTCACAAAGATAAGAAGCCTCATGGGCGAGAAAAATGAATTTACATTGAGTTTTGATTCACGGGCGAGAAAAATAAATTTACGGCGAGTGTTGATGAAAATTGTCATTTTAGGTAGAAAAGCAAAGGCTAACCCCTTTGGATTTTTTGTGAAATTTTGATTTTTTTTCCGAAATGCTTCAAAATTTAGGTATGACAATAAAACACATAACTGACATAGATAAGAAACTTCACAGGCGAGAAATATGAATTTACGATGAATTTTGATGAAAATTGCCATTTTGAGAAAAATCAAAGGCTAACCCCTTTGGGATTTTTGTGAAATTTTGATTTTTTCCAAAATGCTTAAAAATTTTGGTATAACAATATAACGCAAATCTGACAAAGATAAGAAGCTTCACAGGTGAGAAAAATGAATTTACGATGAGTTTTGATGGTACTTGTCATTTTTGGTAAAAAAACAAAGGCTAACCCCTTTGGATTTTTTGTGAAATTTTGATTTTTTTCCGAAATGCTTCAAAATTTAGGTATGACAAAAAAACACATAACTGACAAAGATAAGAAACTTCACAGGCGAGAAAAATGAATTTACGACGAATTTTGATGAAAATTGCCATTTTTGAGAAAAATCAAAGGCTAACCCCTTTGGGATTTTTTGTGAAATTTTGATTTTTTCCGAAATGCTTAAAAATTTTGGTATGACAATATAACAAAAATCTGACAAAGATAAGAAGTTTCACAGGTGAGAAAAATGAATTTACGATCAGTTTTGATGGTACTTATCGTTTTTTGGTAAAAAAACAAAGGCTAACCCCTTTGGATTTTTTGTGAAATTTTGATTTTTTTCTGAAATGCTTCAAAATTTAGGTATGACAACATAACACGTATCTGACAAAGATAAGAAGCTTCAAGGGTGAGAAAAATGAATTTACTACGTGTTTTGATGAAAATTGCCGTTTTTGGTAAAAAGCAAAGGCTAACCCCTTTTGATTTTGTTCTGAAATTTTGATTTTTTTCTGAAATGCTTCAAAATTTAGGTATGACAAGATAACGCGTATGTGACAAAGATAAGAAGCCTCATGGGTGAGAAAAATGAATTTACAGTGAGTTTTGATTCACGGGCGAGAAAAATGAATTTACGGCGAGTGTTGATGAAAATTGTCGTTTTTGGTAGAAAAGCAAAGGCTAACCCCTTTGGATTTTTTGGTGAAATTTTGTTTTTTCTGAAATGCTACAAAATTTTGGTATGACAATATAAAGCGTATCTGACAAAGATAAGAAGCATCACGGGCGAGAAAAATGAATTTACGACGAGTTTTGATGGAACTTGTCATTTTTGGTACAAAAATCAAAGGCTAACCCCTTTGGATTTTGTTCTGAAATTTTGATTTTTTTCCGAAATGCTTCAAAATTTAGGTATGACAAGATAACACGTATCTGACAAAGATAAGAAGCCTCATGGGCGAGAAAAATGAATTTACATTGAGTTTTGATTCACGGTCGAGAAAAATGAATTTACGGCGAGTGTTGATGAAAATTATCGTTTTTGGTAGAAAAGCAAAGGCTAACCCATTTGGATTTTTTGTGAAATTTTGATTTTTTTCCGAAATGCTTCAAAATTTAGGTATGACAATATCACGTATCTGACAAAGATAAGAAGCTTCACGGGCGAGAAAAATGAATTTACGACGAATTTTAATGAAAATTGCCGTTTTTGAGAAAAATTAAAGGCTAACCCCTTTGGATTTTTTCTGAAATTTTGTTTTTTTCCGAAATGCTTAAAATTTTGGTATGATAATATAACGCAAATCTGACAAAGATATGAAGCTTCACAGGCGAGAAAAATGAATTTATGACGAGTTTTGATGGAACTTGTCGTTTTGGGTAAAAAAACAAAGGCTAACCGCTCTGGATTTTTTGTGAAATTTTTATTTTTTTCCAAAATGCTTCAAAATTTAGGTATGACAACATAACACGTATCTGACAAAGATAAGAAGCTTCATGGGCGAGAAAAATTAATTTACGACGAGTTTTGATGAAAATTGCCATTTTTTGGTAAAAAGCAAAGGCTAACCCCTTTTGGATTTTGTTCTGAAATTTTGATTTTTTTCTGAAATGCTTCGAAATTTAGGTATGACAAGATAACGCGTATCTGACAAAGATAAGAAGCCTCATCGGCGATAAAAATGAATTTACAGTGAGTTTTGATTCACGGGCGAGAAAAATTAATTTACGGTGAGTGTTGATGAAAATTGTCATTTTTGGTAGAAAAGCAAAGGCTGACCCCTTTGGATTTTTTGGTGAAATTTTGTTTATTTCTGAAATGCTTCAAAATTTAGGTATGACAATATAACACGTATCTGACAAAAATAAGAAGCTTCACGGGTGAGAAAAATGAATTTACGATGAATTTTGATGAAAATTACCATTTTTGAGAAAAAGCAAAGGCTAACCCCTTTTGATTTTTTGTGAAATTTTGATTTTTTTCCAAAATGCTTCAAAATTTCGGTATGACAATATAACGCGGATCTGACAAAGATAAGAAGCGCCACGGGCGAGAAAAATGAATTTACGATGAGTTTTGATGCAACTTGTCATTTTTGGTAAAAAAAACAAAGGCTAACCCCTTTGAATTTTGTTTTGAAATTTTGATTTTTTTCCGAAATGCTTCAAAATTTAGGTATGACAAGATAACGCATATCTGACAAAGATAAGAAGCCTCATGGGCGAGAAAAATGAATTTACATTGAATTTTGATGAAAATTGCCGTTTTGGTAAAAAGCATAGGATAACCCCTTTGGATTTTTTGTGAAATTTTGTTTTTTTTTCCGAAATGCTTCAAAATTTAGGTATGACAAGATAACGCATATTTGACAAATATAAGAAGCCTCATGGGCGAAAAAAATGAATTTACATTGAGTTTTGATTCACGAGGGAGGAAAATGAATTTACGGCGAGTGTTGATTAAAATTGTCGTTTTAGGTAGAAAAGCAAAGGCTAACCCCTTTGGATTTTTTGTGAAATTTTGATTTTTTTTCCGAAATGCTTCAAAATTTAGGTATGACAATATAACACGTAACTGACAAAGATAAGAAGCTTCACGGGCGAGAAAAATGAATTTACGATGAATTTTGATGAATATTGCCGTTTTTGAGAAAAATCAAAGGCTAACCCCTTTGGATTTTTTCTGAATTTTGATTTTTTCCGAAATGCTTCCAAATTTTGGTACGGCAATATAACGCGTATCTGACAAAGATAAGAAGCTTCACGGGCGAGAATAATGAATTTACGACGAGTTTTGATGAAAATTGCCGTTTTTGGTAAAAAGCAAAGGCTAACCCCTTTGGATTTTGTTCTGAAATTTTGATTTTTTCTGAAATGCTTCAAAATTTAGGTATGACAAGATAACGCGTACCCGACAAAGATAAGAAGGCCTCGTGGGCAAGAAAAATGAATTTATAGTGAGTTTTGATTCACGGGCGAGAAAAATGAATTTACGGCGAATGTTGATGAAAATTGTCATTTTTGGTAGAAAAGCAAAGGCTAACCCCTTTGGATTTTTTGGTGAAATTTTGTTTTTTTTTGAAATGCTTCAAAATTTAGGTATGACAATATAACATGTATCTGACAAAAATAAGAAGCTTCACGGATGAGAAAAATGAATTTACGATGAATTTTGATGAAAATTGCCGTTTTTGAGAAAAAGCAAAGGCTAACCCCTTTGGATTTTTTGTGAAATTTTGATTTTTTTTTAAATGCTTCAAAATTTCGGTATGACAATATAACGCGTATCTGACATAGATAAGAAGCATCACGGGCGAGAAAAATGAATTTACGATGAGTTTTGATGGAACTTGTCATTTTTGGTAAAAAAACAAAGGCTAACCCCCTTTGGATTTTTTGTGAAATTTTGATTTTTTCCGAAATGCTTCAAAATTTAGGTATGAAAATATAACGCGTATCTAACAAATATAAGAAGCTTCACGGGCAAGAAAAATGAATTTACGACGAGTTTTGATGGAAATGTCGTTTTTGGTAAAAAAATAATGGCTAACCCCTTTGGATTTTTTGTGAAATTTTGATTTTTTTCCAAAATGCTTCAAAATTTTGGTATGACAATATAATGCGTATCAGACAAAGATAAGAAGCTTCACGGGCGAGAAAAATGAATTTACGACGAGTTTTGATGAAAATTGCCATTTTTGGTAAAAAGGAAAGGCTAACCCTTTTGTATTTTGTTCTGAAATTTTGATTTTTTCTAAAATGATTCAAAATTTAGGTATGACAAGATAACGCGTATCTGACAAAGATAAGAAGCCTCATGGACGAGAAAAATGAATTTACAGTGAGTTTTGATTCACGGGCGAGAAAAATGAATTTACGGCGAGTGTTGATGAAAATTGTCATTTTTGGTAGAAAAGCAAAGGCTAACCCCTTTGAATTTTTTCGTGAAATTTTGTTTTTTTCTGAAATGCTTCAAAATTTAGGTATGACAATATAACACGTATCTGACAAAAATAAGAAGCTTCACGGGCGAGAAAAATGAATTTACGATGAATTTTGATGAAAATTGCCGTTATTGAGAAAAAGCAAAGGCTAACCCCTTTGGATTTTTTTCTGAAATTTTGATTTTTTTTTTTTTGAAATGCTTCAAAATTTTGGTATGACAATATAACGCGTATCTCACAAAGATAAGAAGCATCACGGGCGAGAAAAATGAATTTACGACGAGTTTTGGTGGAACTTGTCATTTTTGGTAAAAAAACAAAGGCTAACCCCCTTTGGATTTTTTGTTAAATTTTGATTTTTTCCGAAATGCTTCAAAATTTAGGTATGAAAACGTAATGCGTATCTGACAAATATAAGAAGCTGCACGGGCAAGAAAAATGAATTTACGGTGAGTTTTGATTCACGGGCGAGAAAAATGAATTTATGGCGAGTGTTGATGAAAATTGTCGTTTTTGGTAGAAAAGCAAAGGCTAACCCCTTTGGATTTTTTGTGAATTTTTTATTTTTTCCGAAATGCTTCAAAATTTTGGTATGACAATATAACACGTATCTGACAAAGATAAGAAGCGTCACGGGCGAGAAAAATGAATTTATAATGAGTTTTGATGGAACTTGACATATTTGGTAAAAAGCAAAGGCTAACCCCTTTGGATTTTGTTCTGAAATTTTGATTTTTTTTCTGAAATGCTTCAAAATTTAGGTATGACAAAAATAACGCGTATCTCACAAAGATAAGAAGCCTCATGGGCGAGAAAAATGAATTTACATTGAGTTTTGATTCACGGGCGAGAAAAATAAATTTACGGCGAGTGTTGATGAAAATTGTCATTTTAGGTAGAAAAGCAAAGGCTAACCCCTTTGGATTTTTTGTGAAATTTTGATTTTTTTCCGAAATGCTTCAAAATTTAGGTATGACAATAAAACACATAACTGACAAAGATAAGAAACTTCACAGGCGAGAAAAATGAATTTACGATGAATTTTGATGAAAATTGCCATTTTTGAGAAAAATCAAAGGCTAACCCCTTTGGGATTTTTTGTGAAATTTTGATTTTTTCCAAAATGCTTAAAAATTTTGGTATGACAATATAACGCAAATCTGACAAAGATAAGAAGCTTCACAGGTGAGAAAAATGAATTTACGATGAGTTTTGATGGTACTTGTCATTTTTGGTAAAAAAACAAAGGCTAACCCCTTTGGATTTTTTGTGAAATTTTGATTTTTTTCCGAAATGCTTCAAAATTTAGGTATGACAAAAAAACACATAACTGACAAAGATAAGAAACTTCACAGGCGAGAAAAATGAATTTACGACGAATTTTGATGAAAATTGCCATTTTTGAGAAAAATCAAAGGCTAACCCCTTTGGGATTTTTTGTGAAATTTTGATTTTTTCCGAAATGCTTAAAAATTTTGGTATGACAATATAACAAAAATCTGACAAAGATAAGAAGTTTCACAGTTGAGAAAAATGAATTTACGATCAGTTTTGATGGTACTTATCGTTTTTGGTAAAAAAACAAAGGCTAACCCCTTTGGATTTTTTGTGAAATTTTGATTTTTTTCTGAAATGCTTCAAAATTTAGGTATGACAACATAACACGTATCTGACAAAGATAAGAAGCTTCAAGGGTGAGAAAAATGAATTTACTACGTGTTTTGATGAAAATTGCCGTTTTTGGTAAAAAGCAAAGGCTAACCCCTTTTGATTTTGTTCTGAAATTTTGATTTTTTTCTGAAATGCTTCAAAATTTAGGTATGACAAGATAACGCGTATGTGACAAAGATAAGAAGCCTCATGGGTGAGAAAAATGAATTTACAGTGAGTTTTGATTCACGGGCGAGAAAAATGAATTTACGGCGAGTGTTGATGAAAATTGTCGTTTTTGGTAGAAAAGCAAAGGCTAACCCCTTTGGATTTTTTGGTGAAATTTTGTTTTTTCTGAAATGCTACAAAATTTTGGTATGACAATATAAAGCGTATCTGACAAAGATAAGAAGCATCACGGGCGAGAAAAATGAATTTACGACGAGTTTTGATGGAACTTGTCATTTTTGGTACAAAAATCAAAGGCTAACCCCTTTGGATTTTGTTCTGAAATTTTGATTTTTTTCCGAAATGCTTCAAAATTTAGGTATGACAAGATAACACGTATCTGACAAAGATAAGAAGCCTCATGGGCGAGAAAAATGAATTTACATTGAGTTTTGATTCACGGTCGAGAAAAATGAATTTACGGCGAGTGTTGATGAAAATTATCGTTTTTGGTAGAAAAGCAAAGGCTAACCCATTTGGATTTTTTGTGAAATTTTGATTTTTTTCCGAAATGCTTCAAAATTTAGGTATGACAATATATCACGTATCTGACAAAGATAAGAAGCTTCACGGGCGAGAAAAATGAATTTACAACGAATTTTAATGAAAATTGCCGTTTTTGAGAAAAATTAAAGGCTAACCCCTTTGGATTTTTTCTGAAATTTTGTTTTTTCCGAAATGCTTAAAATTTTGGTATGACAATATAACGCAAATCTGACAAAGATATGAAGCTTCACAGGCGAGAAAAATGAATTTATGACGAGTTTTTATGGAACTTGTCGTTTTGGGTAAAAAAACAAAGGCTAACCGCTCTGGATTTTTTGTGAAATTTTTATTTTTTTTCCAAAATGCTTCAAAATTTAGGTATGACAACATAACACGTATCTGACAAAGATAAGAAGCTTCATGGGCGAGAAAAATTAATTTACGACGAGTTTTGATGAAAATTGCCATTTTTTGGTAAAAAGCAAAGGCTAACCCCTTTTGGATTTTGTTCTGAAATTTTGATTTTTTTCTGAAATGCTTCGAAATTTAGGTATGACAAGATAACGCGTATCTGACAAAGATAAGAAGCCTCATCGGCGATAAAAATGAATTTACAGTGAGTTTTGATTCACGGGCGAGAAAAATTAATTTACGGTGAGTGTTGATGAAAATTGTCATTTTTGGTAGAAAAGCAAAGGCTGACCCCTTTGGATTTTTTGGTGAAATTTTGTTTATTTCTGAAATGCTTCAAAATTTAGGTATGACAATATAACACGTATCTGATAAAAATAAGAAGCTTCACGGGTGAGAAAAATGAATTTACGATGAATTTTGATGAAAATTGCCATTTTTGAGAAAAAGCAAAGGCTAACCCCTTTTGATTTTTTGTGAAATTTTGATTTTTTTCCAAAATGCTTCAAAATTTCGGTATGACAATATAACGCGGATCTGACAAAGATAAGAAGCGCCACGGGCGAGAAAAATGAATTTACGATGAGTTTTGATGCAACTTGTCATTTTTGGTAAAAAAAACAAAGGCTAACCCCTTTGAATTTTGTTTTGAAATTTTGATTTTTTTCCGAAATGCTTCAAAATTTAGGTATGACAAGATAACGCATATCTGACAAAGAAAAGAAGCCTCATGGGCGAGAAAAATGAATTTACATTGAATTTTGATGAAAATTGCCGTTTTTGGTAAAAAGCATAGGATAACCCCTTTGGATTTTTTGTGAAATTTTGTTTTTTTTTCCGAAATGCTTCAAAATTTAGGTATGACAAGATAACGCATATTTGACAAATATAAGAAGCCTCATGGGCGAAAAAAATGAATTTACATTGAGTTTTGATTCACGAGCGAGGAAAATGAATTTACGGCGAGTGTTGATTAAAATTGTCGTTTTAGGTAGAAAAGCAAAGGCTAACCCCTTTGGATTTTTTGTGAAATTTTGATTTTTTTTCCGAAATGCTTCAAAATTTAGGTATGACAATATAACACGTAACTGACAAAGATAAGAAGCTTCACGGGCGAGAAAAATGAATTTACGATGAATTTTGATGAATATTGCCGTTTTTGAGAAAAATCAAAGGCTAACCCCTTTGGATTTTTTCTGAATTTTGATTTTTTCCGAAATGCTTCCAAATTTTGGTACGGCAATATAACGCGTATCTGACAAAGATAAGAAGCTTCACGGGCGAGAATAATGAATTTACGACGAGTTTTGATGAAAATTGCCGTTTTTGGTAAAAAGCAAAGGCTAACCCCTTTGGATTTTGTTTTGAAATTTTGATTTTTTTCTGAAATGCTTCAAAATTTAGGTATGACAAGATAACGCGTACCCGACAAAGATAAGAAGCCTCGTGGGCAAGAAAAATGAATTTATAGTGAGTTTTGATTCACGGGCGAGAAAAATGAATTTACGGCGAATGTTGATGAAAATTGTCATTTTTGGTAGAAAAGCAAAGGCTAACCCCTTTGGATTTTTTGGTGAAATTTTGTTTTTTTTGAAATGCTTCAAAATTTAGGTATGACAATATAACATGTATCTGACAAAAATAAGAAGCTTCACGGGTGAGAAAAATGAATTTACGATGAATTTTGATGAAAATTGCCGTTTTTGAGAAAAAGCAAAGGCTAACCCCTTTGGATTTTTTGTGAAATTTTGATTTTTTTTAAATGCTTCAAAATTTCGGTATGACAATATAACGCGTATCTGACATAGATAAGAAGCATCACGGGCGAGAAAAATGAATTTACGATGAGTTTTGATGGAACTTGTCATTTTTGGTAAAAAAACAAAGGCTAACCCCCTTTGGATTTTTTGTGAAATTTTGATTTTTTCCGAAATGCTTCAAAATTTAGGTATGAAAATATAACGCGTATCTAACAAATATAAGAAGCTTCACGGGCAAGAAAAATGAATTTACGACGAGTTTTGATGGAAATGTCGTTTTTGGTAAAAAAAATAATGGCTAACCCCTTTGGATTTTTTGTGAAATTTTGATTTTTTTCCAAAATGCTTCAAAATTTTGGTATGACAATATAATGCGTATCAGACAAAGATAAGAAGCTTCACGGGCGAGAAAAATGAATTTACGACGAGTTTTGATGAAAATTGCCATTTTTGGTAAAAAGGAAAGGCTAACCCCTTTGTATTTTGTTCTGAAATTTTGATTTTTTCTAAAATGCTTCAAAATTTAGGTATGACAAGATAACGCGTATCTGACAAAGATAAGAAGCCTCATGGACGAGAAAAATGAATTTACAGTGAGTTTTGATTCACGGGCGAGAAAAATGAATTTACGGCGAGTGTTGATGAAAATTGTCATTTTTGGTAGAAAAGCAAAGGCTAACCCCTTTGGATTTTTTCGTGAAATTTTGTTTTTTTTCTGAAATGCTTCAAAATTTAGGTATGACAATATAACACGTATCTGACAAAAATAAGAAGCTTCACTGGCGAGAAAAATGAATTTACGATGAATTTTGATGAAAATTGCCGTTATTGAGAAAAAGCAAAGGCTAACCCCTTTGGATTTTTTTCTGAAATTTTGATTTTTTTTTTGAAATGCTTCAAAATTTTGGTATGACAATATAACGCGTATCTCACAAAGATAAGAAGCATAACGGGCGAGAAAAATGAATTTACGACGAGTTTTGGTGGAACTTGTCATTTTTGGTAAAAAAACAAAGGCTAACCCCCTTTGGATTTTTTGTTAAATTTTGATTTTTTCCGAAATGCTTCAAAATTTAGGTATGAAAACGTAATGCGTATCTGACAAATATAAGAAGCTGCACGGGCAAGAAAAATGAATTTACGGTGAGTTTTGATTCACGGGCGAGAAAAATGAATTTATGGCGAGTGTTGATGAAAATTGTCGTTTTTGGTAGAAAAGCAAAGGCTAACCCCTTTGGATTTTTTGTGAATTTTTTATTTTTTCCGAAATGCTTCAAAATTTTGGTATGACAATATAACACGTATCTGACAAAGATAAGAAGCGTCACGGGCGAGAAAAATGAATTTATAATGAGTTTTGATGGAACTTGACATTTTGGTAAAAAGCAAAGGCTAACCCCTTTGGATTTTGTTCTGAAATTTTGATTTTTTTCTGAAATGCTTCAAAATTTAGGTATGACAAAAATAACGCGTATCTCACAAAGATAAGAAGCCTCATGGGCGAGAAAAATGAATTTACATTGAGTTTTGATTCACTGGTGAGAAAAATGAATTTACGGCGAGTGTTGATTTAAATTTTCGTTTTTGGTAGAAAAGCAAAAGCTAACCCCTTTGGATTTTTTGGTGAAATTTTGATTTTTTTTCCGAAATGCTTCAAACTTTAGCTATGACAATATAACACGTAACTGACAAAGATAAGAAGCTTCACAGGCAAGAAAAATGAATTTACGACGAATTTTGATGAAAATTGCCGTTTTTGAGAAAAATCAAAGGCTAACCCCTTTGGATTTTTTGTGAAATTTTGTTTTTTTCCAAAGTGCTTAAAAATTTTGGTATGACAATATAACGCAAATCTGACAACGATAAGAAGCTTCATAGGCGAGAAAAATGAATTTACGACGAGTTTTGATGGAACTTGTCGTTTTTGGTAAAAAAATAAAGGCTAACCCCTTTGGATTTTTTGTGAAATTTTGATTTTTCTCCCGAAACGCTTCAAAATTTAGGTATGACAACATAACACGTATCTGACAAAGATAAGAAGCTTCACGGGCGAGAAAAATGAATTTACGATGAGTTTTAATGAAAATTGCTGTTTTTGGTAAAAAGCAAAGGCTAACCCTTTGGATTTTGTTCTGAAATTTTGATTTTTTCTGAAATGCTTCAAAATTTAGGTATGACAAGATAACGCGTATCTGACAAAGATAAGAAGCCTCATGGGGGAGAAAAATGAATTTACAGTGAGTTTTGATTCATGGGCGAGTGTTGATGAAAATTGTCGTTTTTGGTAGAAAAGCAAAGGCTAACCCCTTTGGATTTTTTGGTGAAATTTTGTTTTTTTCCAAAATGCTTCAAAATTTAGGTATGACAATATAACACGTATCTGACAAAAATAAGAAGCTTCACGGGTGAGAAAAATGAATTTATGACGAATTTAGATGAAAATTGCCGTTTTTGAGAAAAAGCAAAGGCTAACACCTTTGGATTTTTTGTGAAATTTTGATTTTTTCCGAAATGCTTCAAAATTTTGGTATGACAATATAACGCGTATGTGACAAAGATAAGAAGAGTCAAGAGCGAGAAAAATGAATTTACGACGAGTTTTGATCGAACTTGTCATTTTTGGTAAAAAAACAAAGGCTAACCCCTTTGGATTTTGTTCTGAAATTTTGATTTTTTTTCCGAAATGCTTCAAAATAAAGGTATGACAAGATAACGCGTATCTGACAAAGATAAGAAGCCTCATGGGTGAGAAAAATGAATTTACAGTGAGTTTTGATTCACGGGCAGGAAAAATGAATTTACGACGAGTCTTGATGAAAATTGTCGTTTTTGGTAGAAAAGCAAAGGCTAACCCCTTTGTATTTTTTTGGTGAAATTTTGTTTTTTCCGAAATGTTTCAAAATTTCGGTATGACAATATAACACGTATCTGACAAAGATAAGAAGCACCACGGGCGACAAAAATGAATTTACGACGAGTTTTGATGGAACTTGTCATATTTGGTAAAAAACAAAGGCTAACCCGTTTGGATTTTGTTCTGAAATTTTGATTTTTTTCCAAAATGCTTCAAAATTTAGGTATGACAAGATAACGCGTATCTGACAAAGATAAGATGCCTCATGGGCGAGAAAAATGAATTTACATTGAGTTTTGATTCACGAGCGAGAAAAATGTATTTACGGCGAGTGTTGATGAAAATTGTCGTTTTTCGTAGAAAAGCAAAGGCTAACCCCTTTGGATTTTTTGGTGAAATTTTGTTTTTTTCTGAAATGCTTCAAAATTTAGGTATGACAATATAACACGTATCTGACAAATATAAGAAGCTTCATGGGCAAGAAAAATGAATTTATGACAAGTTTTGATGGAACTTGTCATTTTTGGTAAAAAGCAAAGGCTAACCCCATTGGATTTTCTTCTGAAATTTTGATTTTTTTCTGAAATGCTTCAAAATTTAGGTATGATAAGACAACGCGTATCTGACAAATATAAGAAGCCTCATGGGCGAGGAAAATGAATTTACATTGAGTTTTGATTCACGGGCGAGAAAAACGAATTTACGGCGAGTGTTGATGAAAATTGTCGTTTTAGGTAGAAAAGCAAAGGCTAACCCCTTTGGATTTTTTGTGAAATTTTGATTTTTTTTCCGAAATGCTTCAAAATTTAGGTATGACAATAAAACACATAACTGACAAAGATAAGAAACTTCACAGGCGAGAAAAATGAATTTACGACGAATTTTGATGAAAATTGCCATTTTTGAGAAAAATCAAAGGCTAACCCCTTTGGGATTTTTTGTGAAATTTTGATTTTTTCCGAAATGCTTAAAAATTTTGGTATGACAATATAACGCAAATCTGACAAAGATAAGAAGCTTCACAGGTGAGAAAAATGAATTTACGATGAGTTTTGATGGTACTTGTCGTTTTTGGTAAAAAAACAAAGGCTAACCCCTTTGGATTTTTTGTGAAATTTTGATTTTTTTTCCAAAATGCTTCAAAATTTAGGTATGACAACATAACACGTATCTGACAAAGATAAGAAGCTTCAAGGGCGAGAAAAATGAATTTACTACGAGTTTTGATGAAAATTGCCATTTTTGGTAAAAAGCAAAGGCTAACCCCTTTTGATTTTGTTCTGAAATTTTGATTTTTTCTGAAATGCTTCAAAATTTAGGTATGACAATATAACGCGTATGTGACAAAGATAAGAAGCCTCATGGGCGAGAAAAAATGAATTTACAGTGAGTTTTGATTCACGGGCGAGAAAAATGAATTTACGACGAGTGTTGATGAAAATTGTCGTTTTTGGTAGAAAAGCGAAGGCTAACCCCTTTGGATTTTTTGGTGAAATTTTGTTTTTTCTGAAATGCTTCAAAATTTTGGTATGACAATATAAAGCGTATCTGACAAAGATAAGAAGCATCACGGGCGAGAAAAATGAATTTACGACGAGTTTTGATGGAACTTGTCATTTTTGGTACAAAAATCCAAGGCTAACCCCTTTGGATTTTGTTCTGAAATTTTGATTTTTTTCCGAAATGCTTCAAAATTTAGGTATGACAAGATAACACGTATCTGACAAAGATAAGAATCCTCGTGGGCGAGAAAAATGAATTTACATTGAGTTTTGATTCACGGGCGAGAAAAATGAAATTACGGCGAGTGTTGATGAAAATTATCGTTTTTGGTAGAAAAGCAAAGGCTAACCCATTTGGATTTTTTGTGAAATTTTGATTTTTTCTGAAATGCTTCAAAATTTAGGTATGACAATATAACACGTATCTGACAGAGATAAGAAGCATCACGGGTGAGAAAAATGAATTTACGACGAATTTTAATGAAAATTGCCGTTTTTGAGAAAAATTAAAGGCTAACCCCTTTGGATTTTTTGTGAAACTTTGTTTTTTTTCCGAAATTCTTAAAATTTTGGTATGACAATATAACGCAAATCTGACAAAGATATGAAGCTTCACAGGCGAGAAAAATGAATTTACGACGAGTTTTGATGGAACTTGTCGTTTTTGGTAAAAAACAAAGGCTAACCCCTCTGGATTTTTTGTGAAATTTTGATTTTTTTTTTCCTAAATGCTTCAAAATTTAGGTATGACAACATAACACGTATCTGACAAAGATAAGAAGCTTCATGGGCGAGAAAAATTAATTTACGACGAGTTTTGATGAAAATTGCCATTTTTTGGTAAAAAGCAAAGGCTAACCCCTTTGGATTTTGTTCTGAAATTTTGATTTTTTTCTGAAATGCTTCGAAATTTAGGTATGACAAGATAACGCGTATCTGACAAAGATAAGAAGCCTCATCGGCGATAAAAATGAATTTACAGTGAGTTTTGATTCACGGGCGAGAAAAATTAATTTACGGTGAGTGTTGATGAAAATTGTCATTTTTGGTAGAAAAGCAAAGGCTGACCCCTTTGGATTTTTTGGTGAAATTTTATTTATTTCTGAAATGCTTCAAAATTTAGGTATGACAATATAACACGTATCTGACAAAAATAAGAAGCTTCACGGGTGAGAAAAATGAATTTACGATGAATTTTGATGAAAATTGCCATTTTTGAGAAAAAGCTAAGGCTAACCCCTTTTGATTTTTTGTGAAATTTTGATTTTTTTCCAAAATGCTTCAAAATTTCGGTATGACAATATAACGCGTATCTGACAAAGATAAGAAGCGCCACGGGCGAGAAAAATGAATTTACGATGAGTTTTTGGTGAAATTTTATTTATTTCTGAAATGGTTCAAAATTTAGGTATGACAACATAACACGTATCTGACAAAGATAAGAAGCTTCACGGGCGAGAAAAATGAATTTACGATGAATTTTGATGAAAATTGCCATTTTTGAGAAAAATCAAAGGCTAACCCCTTTGGATTTTTCGGTGAAATTTTGTTTTTTTTCTAAAATGCTTCAAAATTTAGGTATGACAATATAACACGTATCGACAAAAATAAGAAGCTTCACGTGTGAGAAAAATGAATTTACGATGAATTTTGATGAAAATAGCCGTTTTTGAGAAAAAGCAAAGGCTAACCCCTTTGGATTTTTTTGTGAAATTTTGATTTTTTTCTGAAATGCTTCAAAATTTTGGTATGACAATATAACACGTATCTGACAAAGATAAGAAGCATCACGGGCGAGAAAAATGAATTTACGACGAGTTTTGATGGAACTTGTCATTTTTGGTAAAAAAACAAAGGCTAACCCCCTTTGGATTTTTTGTGAAATTTTGATTTTTTCCGAAATGCTTCAAAATTTAGGTATGAAAATATAACGCGTATCTAACAAATATAAGAAGCTTCACGGGCAAGAAAAATGAATTTACGACGAGTTTTGATGGAAATGTCGTTTTTGGTAAAAAAAATAATGGCTAACCCCTTTGGATTTTTTGTGAAATTTTGATTTTTTTCCAAAATGCTTCAAAATTTTGGTATGACAATATAATGCGTATCAGACAAAGATAAGAAGCTTCACGGGCGAGAAAAATGAATTTACGACGAGTTTTGATGAAAATTGCCATTTTTGGTAAAAAGGAAAGGCTAACCCCTTTGTATTTTGTTCTGAAATTTTGATTTTTTCTAAAATGCTTCAAAATTTAGGTATGACAAGATAACGCGTATCTGACAAAGATAAGAAGCCTCATGGACGAGAAAAATGAATTTACAGTGAGTTTTGATTCACGGGCGAGAAAAATGAATTTACGGCGAGTGTTGATGAAAATTGTCATTTTTGGTAGAAAAGCAAAGGCTAACCCCTTTGGATTTTTTCGTGAAATTTTGTTTTTTTCTGAAATGCTTCAAAATTTAGGTATGACAATATAACACGTATCTGACAAAAATAAGAAGCTTCACGGGCGAGAAAAATGAATTTACGATGAATTTTGATGAAAATTGCCGTTATTGAGAAAAAGCAAAGGCTAACCCCTTTGGATTTTTTTCTGAAATTTTGATTTTTTTTTGAAATGCTTCAAAATTTTGGTATGACAATATAACGCGTATCTCACAAAGATAAGAAGCATAACGGGCGAGAAAAATGAATTTACGACGAGTTTTGGTGGAACTTGTCATTTTTGGTAAAAAAACAAAGGCTAACCCCCTTTTGGATTTTTTGTTAAATTTTGATTTTTTCCGAAATGCTTCAAAATTTAGGTATGAAAACGTAATGCGTATCTGACAAATATAAGAAGCTGCACGGGCAAGAAAAATGAATTTACGGTGAGTTTTGATTCACGGGCGAGAAAAATGAATTTATGGCGAGTGTTGATGAAAATTGTCGTTTTTGGTAGAAAAGCAAAGGCTAACCCCTTTGGATTTTTTGTGAATTTTTTATTTTTTCCGAAATGCTTCAAAATTTTGGTATGACAATATAACACGTATCTGACAAAGATAAGAAGCGTCACGGGCGAGAAAAATGAATTTATAATGAGTTTTGATGGAACTTGACATTTTGGTAAAAAGCAAAGGCTAACCCCTTTGGATTTTGTTCTGAAATTTTGATTTTTTTCTGAAATGCTTCAAAATTTAGGTATGACAAAAATAACGCGTATCTCACAAAGATAAGAAGCCTCATGGGCGAGAAAAATGAATTTACATTGAGTTTTGATTCACTGGTGAGAAAAATGAATTTACGGCGAGTGTTGATTTAAATTTTCGTTTTTGGTAGAAAAGCAAAATCTAACCCCTTTGGATTTTTTGGTGAAATTTTGATTTTTTTCCGAAATGCTTCAAACTTTAGCTATGACAATATAACACGTAACTGACAAAGATAAGAAGCTTCACAGGCAAGAAAAATGAATTTACGACGAATTTTGATGAAAATTGCCGTTTTTGAGAAATATCAAAGGCTAACCCCTTTGGATTTTTTGTGAAATTTTGATTTTTTCCAAAGTGCTTAAAAATTTTGGTATGACAATATAACGCAAATCTGACAACGATAAGAAGCTTCATAGGCGAGAAAAATTAATTTACGACGAGTTTTGATGGAACTTGTCGTTTTTGGTAAAAAAATAAAGGCTAACCCCTTTGGATTTTTTGTGAAATTTTGATTTTTCTCCCGAAACGCTTCAAAATTTAGGTATGACAACATAACACGTATCTGACAAAGATAAGAAGCTTCACGGGCGAGAAAAATGAATTTACGATGAGTTTTAATGAAAATTGCTGTTTTTGGTAAAAAGCAAAGGCTAACCCTTTGGATTTTGTTCTGAAATTTTGATTTTTTCTGAAATGCTTCAAAATTTAGGTATGACAAGATAACGCGTATCTGACAAAGATAAGAAGCCTCATGGGGGAGAAAAATGAATTTACAGTGAGTTTTGATTCATGGGCGAGTGTTGATGAAAATTGTCGTTTTTGGTAGAAAAGCAAAGGCTAACCCCTTTGGATTTTTTGGTGAAATTTTGTTTTTTTCCAAAATGCTTCAAAATTTAGGTATGACAATATAACACGTATCTGACAAAAATAAGAAGCTTCACGGGTGAGAAAAATGAATTTATGACGAATTTAGATGAAAATTGCCGTTTTTGAGAAAAAGCAAAGGCTAACACCTTTGGATTTTTTGTGAAATTTTGATTTTTTCCGAAATGCTTCAAAATTTTGGTATGACAATATAACGCGTATGTGACAAAGATAAGAAGAGTCAAGAGCGAGAAAAATGAATTTACGACGAGTTTTGATCGAACTTGTCATTTTTGGTAAAAAAACAAAGGCTAACCCCTTTGGATTTTGTTCTGAAATTTTGATTTTTTTCCGAAATGCTTCAAAATAAAGGTATGACAAGATAACGCGTATCTGACAAAGATAAGAAGCCTCATGGGTGAGAAAAATGAATTTACAGTGAGTTTTGATTCACGGGCAGGAAAAATGAATTTACGACGAGTCTTGATGAAAATTGTCGTTTTTGGTAGAAAAGCAAAGGCTAACCCCTTTGTATTTTTTTGGTGAAATTTTGTTTTTTCCGAAATGTTTCAAAATTTCGGTATGACAATATAACACGTATCTGACAAAGATAAGAAGCACCACGGGCGACAAAAATGAATTTACGACGAGTTTTGATGGAACTTGTCATTTTTGGTAAAAAACAAAGGCTAACCCGTTTGGATTTTGTTCTGAAATTTTGATTTTTTTCCAAAATGCTTCAAAATTTAGGTATGACAAGATAACGCGTATCTGACAAAGATAAGATGCCTCATGGGCGAGAAAAATGAATTTACATTGAGTTTTGATTCACGAGCGAGAAAAATGTATTTACGGCGAGTGTTGATGAAAATTGTCGTTTTTCGTAGAAAAGCAAAGGCTAACCCCTTTGGATTTTTTGGTGAAATTTTGTTTTTTCTGAAATGCTTCAAAATTTAGGTATGACAATATAACACGTATCTGACAAATATAAGAAGCTTCATGGGCGAGAAAAATGAATTTACGACAAGTTTTGATGGAACTTGTCATTTTTGGTAAAAAGCAAAGGCTAACCCCATTGGATTTTCTTCTGAAATTTTGATTTTTTTCTGAAATGCTTCAAAATTTAGGTATGATAAGACAACGCGTATCTGACAAATATAAGAAGCCTCATGGGCGAGAAAAATGAATTTACATTGAGTTTTGATTCACGGGCGAGAAAAACGAATTTACGGCGAGTGTTGATGAAAATTGTCGTTTTAGGTAGAAAAGCAAAGGCTAACCCCTTTGGATTTTTTGTGAAATTTTGATTTTTTTTCCGAAATGCTTCAAAATTTAGGTATGACAATAAAACACATAACTGACAAAGATAAGAAACTTCACAGGCGAGAAAAATGAATTTACGACGAATTTTGATGAAAATTGCCATTTTTGAGAAAAATCAAAGGCTAACCCCTTTGGGATTTTTTGTGAAATTTTGATTTTTTCCGAAATGCTTAAAAATTTTGGTATGACAATATAACGCAAATCTGACAAAGATAAGAAGCTTCACAGGTGAGAAAAATGAATTTACGATGAGTTTTGATGGTACTTGTCGTTTTTGGTAAAAAAACAAAGGCTAACCCCTTTGGATTTTTTGTGAAATTTTGATTTTTTTCCAAAATGCTTCAAAATTTAGGTATGACAACATAACACGTATCTGACAAAGATAAGAAGCTTCAAGGGCGAGAAAAATGAATTTACTACGAGTTTTGATGAAAATTGCCATTTTTGGTAAAAAGCAAAGGCTAACCCCTTTTGATTTTGTTCTGAAATTTTGATTTTTTTCTGAAATGCTTCAAAATTTAGGTATGACAATATAACGCGTATGTGACAAAGATAAGAAGCCTCATGGGCGAGAAAAATGAATTTACAGTGAGTTTTGATTCACGGGCGAGAAAAATGAATTTACGACGAGTGTTGATGAAAATTGTCGTTTTTGGTAGAAAAGCGAAGGCTAACCCCTTTGGATTTTTTGGTGAAATTTTGTTTTTTCTGAAATGCTTCAAAATTTTGGTATGACAATATAAAGCGTATCTGACAAAGATAAGAAGCATCACGGGCGAGAAAAATGAATTTACGACGAGTTTTGATGGAACTTGTCATTTTTGGTACAAAAATCCAAGGCTAACCCCTTTGGATTTTGTTCTGAAATTTTGATTTTTTTCCGAAATGCTTCAAAATTTAGGTATGACAAGATAACACGTATCTGACAAAGATAAGAAGCCTCGTGGGCGAGAAAAATGAATTTACATTGAGTTTTGATTCACGGGCGAGAAAAATAAAATTACGGCGAGTGTTGATGAAAATTATCGTTTTTGGTAGAAAAGCAAAGGCTAACCCATTTGGATTTTTTGTGAAATTTTGATTTTTTCTGAAATGCTTCAAAATTTAGGTATGACAATATAACACGTATCTGACAAAGATAAGAAGCATCACGGGCGAGAAAAATGAATTTACGACGAATTTTAATGAAAATTGCCGTTTTTGAGAAAAATTAAAGGCTAACCCCTTTGGATTTTTTGTGAAACTTTGTTTTTTTCCGAAATTCTTAAAATTTTGGTATGACAATATAACGCAAATCTGACAAAGATATGAAGCTTCACAGGCGAGAAAAATGAATTTACGACGAGTTTTGATGGAACTTGTCGTTTTTGGTAAAAAACAAAGGCTAACCCCTCTGGATTTTTTGTGAAATTTTGATTTTTTTTCCTAAATGCTTCAAAATTTAGGTATGACAACATAACACGTATCTGACAAAGATAAGAAGCTTCATGGGCGAGAAAAATTAATTTACGACGAGTTTTGATGAAAATTGCCATTTTTTGGTAAAAAGCAAAGGCTAACCCCTTTGGATTTTGTTCTGAAATTTTGATTTTTTTCTGAAATGCTTCGAAATTTAGGTATGACAAGATAACGCGTATCTGACAAAGATAAGAAGCCTCATCGGCGATAAAAATGAATTTACAGTGAGTTTTGATTCACGGGCGAGAAAAATTAATTTACGGTGAGTGTTGATGAAAATTGTCATTTTTGGTAGAAAAGCAAAGGCTGACCCCTTTGGATTTTTTGGTGAAATTTTATTTATTTCTGAAATGCTTCAAAATTTAGGTATGACAATATAACACGTATCTGACAAAAATAAGAAGCTTCACGGGTGAGAAAAATGAATTTACGATGAATTTTGATGAAAATTGCCATTTTTGAGAAAAAGCTAAGGCTAACCCCTTTTGATTTTTTGTGAAATTTTGATTTTTTTCCAAAATGCTTCAAAATTTCGGTATGACAATATAACGCGTATCTGACAAAGATAAGAATCGCCACGGGCGAGAAAAATGAATTTACGATGAGTTTTTGGTGAAATTTTATTTATTTCTGAAATGGTTCAAAATTTAGGTATGACAACATAACACGTATCTGACAAAGATAAGAAGCTTCACGGGCGAGAAAAATGAATTTACGATGAATTTTGATGAAAATTGCCGTTTTTGAGAAAAATCAAAGGCTAACCCCTTTGGATTTTTCGGTGAAATTTTGTTTTATTTCTAAAATGCTTCAAAATTTAGGTATGACAATATAACACGTATCGACAAAAATAAGAAGCTTCACGTGTGAGAAAAATGAATTTACGATGAATTTTGATGAAAATAGCCGTTTTTGAGAAAAAGCAAAGGCTAACCCCTTTGGATTTTTTTGTGAAATTTTGATTTTTTTCTGAAATGCTTCAAAATTTTGGTATGACAATATAACACGTATCTGACAAAGATAAGAAGCATCACGGGCGAGAAAAATGAATTTACGACGAGTTTTGATGGAACTTGTCATTTTTGGTAAAAAAACAAAGGCTAACCCCCTTTGGATTTTTTGTGAAATTTTGATTTTTTCCGAAATGCTTCAAAATTTAGGTATGAAAATATAACGCGTATCTAACAAATATAAGAAGCTTCACGGGCAAGAAAAATGAATTTACGACAAGTTTTGATGGAAATGTCGTTTTTGGTAAAAAAAATAATGGCTAACCCCTTTGGATTTTTTGTGAAATTTTGATTTTTTTCCAAAATGCTTCAAAATTTTGGTATGACAATATAATGCGTATCAGACAAAGATAAGAAGCTTCACGGGCGAGAAAAATGAATTTACGACGAGTTTTGATGAAAATTGCCATTTTTGGTAAAAAGGAAAGGCTAACCCCTTTGTATTTTGGTCTGAAATTTTGATTTTTTCTAAAATGCTTCAAAATTTAGGTATGACAAGATAACGCGTATCTGACAAAGATAAGAAGCCTCATGGACGAGAAAAATGAATTTACAGTGAGTTTTGATTCACGGGCGAGAAAAATGAATTTACGGCGAGTGTTGATGAAAATTGTCATTTTTGGTAGAAAAGCAAAGGCTAACCCCTTTGGATTTTTTCGTGAAATTTTGTTTTTTTCTGAAATGCTTCAAAATTTAGGTATGACAATATAACACGTATCTGACAAAAATAAGAAGCTTCACGGGCGAGAAAAATGAATTTACGATGAATTTTGATGAAAATTGCCGTTATTGAGAAAAAGCAAAGGCTAACCCCTTTGGATTTTTTTCTGAAATTTTGATTTTTTTTGAAATGCTTCAAAATTTTGGTATGACAATATAACGCGTATCTCACAAAGATAAGAAGCATCACGGGCGAGAAAAATGAATTTACGACGAGTTTTGGTGGAACTTGTCATTTTTGGTAAAAAAACAAAGGCTAACCCCCTTTGGATTTTTTGTTAAATTTTGATTTTTTCCGAAATGCTTCAAAATTTAGGTATGAAAACGTAATGCGTATCTGACAAATATAAGAAGCTGCACGGGCAAGAAAAATGAATTTACGGTGAGTTTTGATTCACGGGCGAGAAAAATGAATTTATGGCGAGTGTTGATGAAAATTGTCGTTTTTGGTAGAAAAGCAAAGGCTAACCCCTTTGGATTTTTTGTGAATTTTTTATTTTTTCCGAAATACTTCAAAATTTTGGTATGACAATATAACACGTATCTGACAAAGATAAGAAGCGTCACGGGCGAGAAAAATGAATTTATAATGAGTTTTGATGGAACTTGACATTTTGGTAAAAAGCAAAGGCTAACCCCTTTGGATTTTGTTCTGAAATTTTGATTTTTTTCTGAAATGCTTCAAAATTTAGGTATGACAAAAATAACGCGTATCTCACAAAGATAAGAAGCCTCATGGGCGAGAAAAATGAATTTACATTGAGTTTTGATTCACTGGTGAGAAAAATGAATTTACGGCGAGTGTTGATTTAAATTTTCGTTTTTGGTAGAAAAGCAAAAGCTAACCCCTTTGGATTTTTTGGTGAAATTTTGATTTTTTTTCCGAAATGCTTCAAACTTTAGCTATGACAATATAACACGTAACTGACAAAGATAAGAAGCTTCACAGGCAAGAAAAATGAATTTACGACGAATTTTGATGAAAATTGCCGTTTTTGAGAAATATCAAAGGCTAACCCCTTTGGATTTTTTGTGAAATTTTGATTTTTTCCAAAGTGCTTAAAAATTTTGGTATGACAATATAACGCAAATCTGACAACGATAAGAAGCTTCATAGGCGAGAAAAATGAATTTACGACGAGTTTTGATGGAACTTGTCGTTTTTGGTAAAAAAATAAAGGCTAACCCCTTTGGATTTTTTGTGAAATTTTGATTTTTCTCCCGAAATGCTTCAAAATTTAGGTATGGCAACATAACACGTATCTGACAAAGATAAGAAGCTTCACGGGCGAGAAAAATGAATTTACGATGAGTTTTAATGAAAATTGCTGTTTTTGGTAAAAAGCAAAGGCTAACCCTTTGGATTTTGTTCTGAAATTTTGATTTTTTCTGAAATGCTTCAAAATTTAGGTATGACAAGATAACGCATATCTGACAAAGATAAGAAGCCTCATGGGCGAGAAAAATGAATTTACATTGAATTTTGATGAAAATTGCCGTTTTTGGTAAAAAGCATAGGATAACCCCTTTGGATTTTGTTATGAAATTTTAATTTTTTTCTGAAATGCTTCAAAATTTAGGTATGATAAGATAACGCATATCTGACAAAGATAATAAGCCTCATGGGCGAGAAAAATGAATTTACATTGAGTTTTGATTCACGGGCGAGAAAAATAAATTTACGGCAAGTGTTGATGAAAATTGCCGTTTTTGGTAGAAAAGCAAAGGCTAACCCCTTTGGATTTTTTTGTGAAATTTTGATTTTTTCTGAAATGCTTCAAAATTTAGGTATGACAATATAACACGTAACTGACAAAGATAAGAAGCTTCACGGGCGAGAAAAATGAATTTACGACGAATTTTGATGAAAATTGCCGTTTTTTAGAAAAATCAAAGGCTAAACCTTTTGGATTTTTTGTGAAATTTTGATTTTTTTCCGAAATGCTTAAAAATTTTGGTATGACAATATAACGCAAATCTGACAAAGATAAGAAGCTTCACATGCAAGAAAAATGAATTAACGGCGAGTGTTGATGAAAATTGTCGTTTTTAATAGAAAAGCAAAGGCTAACCCCTTTGGATTTTTTGGTGAAATTTTGTTTTTCTGAAATTCTTCAAAATTTAGGTATGACAATATAACACGTATCTGAGAAATATAAGAAGCTTCATGGGCGAGAAAAATAAATTTACGACGAGTTTTGATGGAACTTGTCATTTTTGGTAAAAAGCAAAGGCTAACTCCTTTGGATTTTGTTCTGAAATTTTGATTTTTTCCTGAAATGCTTCAAAATTTAGGTATGACAAGATAACACGTATCTGACTAAGATAAGAAGCCTCATGGGCATGAAAAATGAATTTACATTGAGTTTTGATTCACGGGCGAGAAAAATGAATTTACGGCGAGTTTTGATGAAAATTGCCGTTTTGAGAAAAATTAAAGGCTAACCCCTTTGGATTTTTTGTGAAATTTTGATTTTTTCTGAAATGCTTAAAATTTTTGGTATGACAATATAACGCAAATCTGACAAAGATAAGAAGCTTCACAGGCGAGAAAAATGAATTTACGACGAGTTTTGATGGAACTTGTCGTTTTTGCTAAAAAAACAAAGGCTAACCCCTTTTGATTTTTTGTGAAAATTTTGATTTTTCCGAAATGTTTCAAAATTTAGGTATGACAACATAACACGTATCTGACAGAGATAATAAGCATCACGGGCGAGAAAAAAGAATTTACGATGAGTTTTGATGAAAATTGCCATTTTTGGTAAAAAGCAAAGGCTAACCCCTTTGGATTTTGTTCTGAAATTTTGATTTTTTTTCTAAAATGCTTCAAAATTTAGGTATGACAAGATAACGCGTATCTGACAAAGATAAGAAGCCTCATGGGCGAGAAAAATGAATTGACAGTGAGTTTTGATTCACGGGCGAGAAAAATGAATTTAGGGCGAGTGTTGATGAAAATTGCCGTTTTTGGTAGAAAAGCAAAGGCTAACCCCTTTGGATTTTTTTGTGAAATTTTGATTTTTTTCCGAAATGCTTCAAAATTGAGGTATGACAATATAACACGTAACTGACAAAGATAAGAAGCTTCACGGGCGAGAAAAATGAATTAATGATGAATTTTAATGAAAATTGCCGTTTTTGAGAAAAATCAAAGGCTAACCCCTTTGGATTTTTTGTGGAATTTTGATTTTTTCTGAAATGCTTAAAAAATTTGGTATGACAATAAAACGCAAATCTGACAAAGATAAGAAGCTTCACAGGCGAGAAAAATGAATTTACGACGAGTTTTGATGGAACTTGTCGTTTTTGGTAAAAAAACAAAGGCTAACCCATTTGGATTTTTTGTGAAATTTTGATTTTTTTTTCCAAAATGCTTCAAAATTTAGGTATGACAACATAACACGTATCTGACAAAGATAAGAAGCTTCATGGGCGAGAAAAATTAATTTACGATGAGTTTTGATGAAAATTGCCATTTTTGGTAAAAAGCAAAGGCTAACCACTTTGGATTTTGTTCTGAAATTTTGATTTTTTTCTGAAATGCTTCAAAATTTAGGTATGACAAGATAACACATATCTGATAAAGATAAGAAGCCTCATGGGCGAGAAAAATGAATTTAAACTGAGTTTTGATTCACGGGCGAGAAAAATGAATTTACGACGAGTGTTGATGAAAATTGTCATTTTTGGTAGAAAAGCAAAGGCTAACCCCTTTGGATTTTTTTTGTGAAATTTTGTTTTTTTTTCTAAAATGCTTCAAAATTTAGGTATGACAATATCACACGTATCTGACAAAAATAAGAAGCTTCACGGGTGAGAAAAATGAATTTACGATGAATTTTGATGAAGATTGCCGTTTTTGAGAAAAAGCAAAGGCTAACCCCTTTGGATTTTTTGTGAAATTTTAATTTTTTCCAAAATGCTTTGAAATTTCGGTATGACAATATAACGCGTATCTGACAAAGATAAGAAGCGCCACGGGCGAGAAAAATGAATTTACGACGAGTTTTGATGGAACTTGTCATTTTTGGAAAAATAATCAAAGGCTAACCCCTTTATATTTTGTTCTGAAATTTTGATTTATTTCCGAAATGCTTCAAAATTTAGGTATGACAAGATAACGCATATCTGCAAAGATAAGAAGCCTCATGGGCGAGCAAAATGAATTTACATTGAGTTTTGATTCACGGACGAGAAAAATGAATTTACGGCAAGTGTTGATGAAAATTGTCGTTTCTAGTAGAAAAGCAAAGGCTAACCCCTTTGTATTTTTTTGTGAAATTTTGATTTTTTCCGAAATGCTTAAAAAATTTGGTATGACAATATAACGCAAATCTGACAAAGATAAGAAGTTTCACATGCGAGAAAAATAAATTTACGACGAGCTTTGATGGAACTTGTCGTTTTTGGTAAAAAAAACAAAGGGTAACCCCTTTGGATTTTTTGTGAAATTTTAATTTTTTCTGAAATGCTTCAAAATTTAGGTATGACAACAAAACACGTATCTGACAAAGATAAGAAGCTTCACGGGCGAGAAAAATGAATTTACGACGAGTTTTGATGACAATTGCCGTTTCTTGATAAAAAGCAAAGGCTAACCCCTCTGGATTTTGTTTTGAAATTTTGATTTTTTTTCTAAAATGCTTCAAAATTTAGGTATGACAAGATAACGCTTATCTGACAAAGATAATAAGCCTCATGGGCGAGAAAAATGAATTTACAGTGAGTTTTGATTCACGGGCGGGAAAAATGAATTTATGGCGAGTGTTGATGAAAATTGTCGTTTTTGGTAGAAAAGCAAAGGCTAACCCCTTTGGATTTTTTGGTGAAATTTTGTTTTTTCTGAAATGGTTCAAAATTTAGGTATGACAATATAACACGTATCTGACAAATATAAGAAGCTTCATGGGCGAGAAAAATGAATTTACGACGAGTTTTAATGGAACTTGTCATTTTGGTAAAAAGCAAAGGCTAACCCCTTAGGATTTTGTTTTGAAATTTTGATTTTTTTCTGAAATGTTTCAAAATTTAGGTATGACAAGATACGCGTATCTGACAGAGATAAGAAGCCTCATGGGCGAGAAAAATGAATTTACGATGACATTTGATGGAACTTGTCATTTTTGGTAAAAAAACAAAGGATAACCCATTTGGATTTTTTGTGAAATTTTGATTTTTTTCCCGAAATGCTTCAAAATTTAGGTATGACAAGATAACGCATATCTGACAAAGATAAGAAGCCTCATGGGCGAGCAAGATGAATTTACATTGAGTTTTGATTCACGGACGAGAAAAATGAATTTACGGCAAGTGTTGATGAAAATTGTCGTTTCTAGTAGAAAAGCAAAGGCTAACCCCTTTGTATTTTTTTGTGAAATTTTGATTTTTTCCGAAATGCTTAAAAAATTTGGTATGACAATATAACGCAAATCTGACAAAGATAAGAAGTTTCACATGCGAGAAAAATAAATTTACGACGAGCTTTGATGGAACTTGTCGTTTTTGGTAAAAAAACAAAGGGTAACCCCTATGGATTTTTTGTGAAATTTTAATTTTTTCTGAAATGCTTCAAAATTTAGGTATGACAACAAAACACGTATCTGACAAAGATAAGAAGCTTCACGGGCGAGAAAAATGAATTTACGACGAGTTTTGATGACAATTGCCATTTCTTGACAAAAAGCAAAGGCTAACCCCTCTGGATTTTGTTTTGAAATTTTGATTTTTTTATAAAATGCTTCAAAATTTAGGTATGACAAGATAACGCTTATCTGACAAAGATAATAAGCCTCATGGTCGAGAAAAATGAATTTACAGTGAGTTTTGATTCACGGGCGGGAAAAATGAATTTATGGCGAGTGTTGATGAAAATTGTCGTTTTTGGTAGAAAAGCAAAGGCTAACCCCTTTGGATTTTTTGGTGAAATTTTGTTTTTTCTGAAATGGTTCAAAATTTAGGTATGACAATATAACACGTATCTGACAAATATAAGAAGCTTCATGGGCGAGAAAAATGAATTTACGACGAGTTTTGATGGAACTTGTCATTTTGGTAAAAAGCAAAGGCTAACCCCTTAGGATTTTGTTCTGAAATTTTGATTTTTTTCTGAAATGTTTCAAAATTTAGGTATGACAAGATACGCGTATCTGACAGAGATAAGAAGCCTCATGGGCGAGAAAAATGAATTTACGACGACATTTGATGGAACTTGTCATTTTTGGTAAAAAAACAAAGGCTAACCCCTTTGGATTTTTTGTGAAATTTTGATTTTTTCCCGAAATGCTTCAAAATTTAGGTATGACAACATAACACGTATCTGACAAAGATAAGAAGCTTCACGGGCGAGAAAAATGATTACGATGTGTTTTGATGAAAATTGCCGTTTTTGGTAAAAAGCAAAGGCTAACCCCTTTGGATTTTGTTCTGAAATTTTGATTTTTTTTATGAAATGCTTCAAAATTTAGGTATGACAAGGTAACGCGCATCTGACAAAGATAAGAAGTCTCATGGGCGAGAAAAATGAATTTACAGTGAGTTTTGATTCACGGGCGGGAAAAATGAATTTACGACGAGTGTTGATGAAAATTGTCGTTTTTGGTAGAAAAGCAAAGGCTAACCCCTTTGGATTTTTTGGTGAAATTTTGTTTTTTCCTGAAATGCTTCAAAATTTAGGTATGATACTATAACACGTATCTGAGAAATATAAGAAGCTTCATGGGTGAGAAAAATAAATTTACGACGAGTTTTGATGGAACTTGTCATTTTTGGTAAAAAGCAAAGGCTAACCCCTTTGGATTTTGTTCTGAAATTTTGATTTTTTTCCTTAAATGCTTCAAAATTTAGGTATGACAAGATAACACGTATCTGACTAAGATAAGAAGCCTCATGGGCATGAAAAATGAATTTACATTGAGTTTTATTCACGGGCGAGAAAAATGAATTTACGGCGAGTGTTGATGAAATTGTCGTTTTAGGTAGAATAGCAAAGGCTAACCCCTTTGGATTTTTTTGTGAAATTTTGATTTTTTCCGAAATGCTTCAAAATTTAGGTATGACAATAAAACACGTAACTGACAAAGATAAGAAACTTCACGGGCAAGAAAAATGAATTTACGACGAATTTTGATGAAAATTGACGTTTTTGAGAAAAATCAAAGGCTAAACCCTTTGGATTTTTTGTGAAATTTTGAGTTTTCTGAAATGCTTAAAAATTTTGGTATGACAATATAACGCAAATCTGACAAAGATAAGAAGCTTCACAGGCGAGAAAAATGAATTTACGATGAGTTTTGATGGAACTTGTCGTTTTTGCTAAAAAACAAAGGCTAACCCCTTTTGATTTTTTTCCGAAATGTTTCGAAATTTAGGTATGATAACATAACACGTATCTGACAAAGACAAGAAGCTTCACGGGCGAGAAAAAAGAATTTACGATGAGTTTTGATGAAAATTGCCGTTTTTGGAAAAAAGGAAAGGCTAACCCCTTCGGATTTTGTTCTGAAATTTTGATTTTTTTCTAAAATGCTTCAAAATTTAGGTATGACAAGATAACGCGTATCTGACAAAGATAAGAAGCCTCATGGGCGAGAAAAATGAATTGACACTGAGTTTTGATTCACGGGCGAGAAAAATGAATTTACGGCGAGTGTTGATGAAAATTGTCGTTTTTGGTAGAAAAGCAAAGGCTAACCCCTTTGGATTTTTTTGTGAAATTTTGATTTTTTTCTGAAATGCTTCAAAATTTAGGTATGACAATATAACACGTAACTGACAAAGATAAGAAGCTTCACGGGCGAGAAAAATGAATTAACGATGAATTTTAATGAAAATTGCCATTTTTGAGAAAAATCAAAGGCTAACCCCTTTGGATTTTTTGTGAAATTTTGATTTTTCTAAAATGCTTAAAAATTTTGGTATGACAATATAACGCAAATCTGACAAAGATAAGAAGCTTCACAGGCGAGAAAAATGAATTTACGACGAGTTTTGATGGAACTTGTCGTTTTTGGTAAAAAAACAAAGGCTAACCCCTTTGGATTTTTTGTGAAATTTTGATTTTTTTCTGAAATGCTTCAAAATTTAGGTATGACAACATAACACGTATCTGACAAAGATAAGAAGCTTCAAGGGTGAGAAAAATGAATTTACTACGTGTTTTGATGAAAATTGCCGTTTTTGGTAAAAAGCAAAGGCTAACCCCTTTTGATTTTGTTCTGAAATGCTTCAAAATTTAGTTATGACAAGATAACGCGTATGTGACAAAGATAAGAAGCCTCATGGGTGAGAAAAATGAATTTACAGTGAGTTTTGATTCACGGGCGAGAAAAATGAATTTACGGCGAGTGTTGATGAAAATTGTCGTTTTTGGTAGAAAAGCAAAGGCTAACCCCTTTGGATTTTTTGGTGAAATTTTGTTTTTTCTGAAATGCTTCAAAATTTTGGTATGACTATATAAAGCGTATCTGACAAAGATAAGAAGCATCACGTGCGAGAAAAATGAATTTACGACGAGTTTTGATGGAACTTGTCATTTTTGGTACAAAAATCAAAGGCTAACCCCTTTGGATTTTGTTCTGAAATTTTGATTTTTTTCCGAAATGCTTCAAAATTTAGGTATGACAAGATAACACGTATCTGACAAAGATAAGAAGCCTCATGGGCGAGAAAAATGAATTTACATTGAGTTTTGATTCACGGTCGAGAAAAATGAATTTACGGCGAGTGTTGATGAAAAATATCGTTTTTGGTAGAAAAGCAAAGGCTAACCCATTTGGATTTTTTGTGAAATTTTGATTTTTTTCCGAAATGCTTCAAAATTTAGGTATGACAATATATCACGTATCTGACAAAGATAAGAAGCTTCACGGGCGAGAAAAATGAATTTATGACGAATTTTAATGAAAATTGCCGTTTTTGAGAAAAATTAAAGGCTAACCCCTTCGGATTTTTTCTGAAATTTTGTTTTTTTCCGAAATGCTTAAAATTTTGGTATGACAATATAACGCAAATCTGACAAAGATATGAAGCTTCACAGGCGAGAAAAATGAATTTATGACGAGTTTTGATGGAACTTGTCGTTTTTGGTAAAAAAAAAGGCTAACCGCTCTGGATTTTTTGTGAAATTTTGATTTTTTTTCCAAAATGCTTCAAAATTTAGGTATGACAACATAACACGTATCTGACAAAGATAAGAAGCTTCATGGGCGAGAAAAATTAATTTACGATGAGTTTTGATGAAAATTGCCATTTTTTGGTAAAAAGCAAAGGCTAACCCCTTTGGATTTTGTTCTGAAATTTTGATTTTTTTCTGAAATGCTTCGAAATTTAGGTATGACAAGATAACGCGTATCTGACAAAGATAAGAAGCCTCATCGGCGATAAAAATGAATTTACAGTGAGTTTTGATTCACGGGCGAGAAAATTAATTTACGGTGAGTGTTGATGAAAATTGTCATTTTTGGTAGAAAAGCAAAGGCTGAACCCTTTGGATTTTTTGGTGAAATTTTGTTTATTTCTGAAATGCTTCAAAATTTAGGTATGACAATATAACACATATCTGACAAAAATAAGAAGCTTCACGGGTGAGAAAAATGAATTTACGATGAATTTTGATGAAAATTGCCATTTTTGAGAAAAAGCAAAGGCTAACCCCTTTTGATTTTTTGTGAAATTTTGATTTTTTTTCCAAAATGCTTCAAAATTTCGGTATGACAATATAACGCGGATCTAACAAAGATAAGAAGCGCCACGGGCGAGAAAAATGAATTTACGATGAGTTTTGATGCAACTTGTCATTTTTGGTAAAAAAAACAAAGGCTAACCCCTTTGAATTTTGTTTTGAAATTTTGATTTTTTTCCGAAATGCTTCAAAATTTAGGTATGACAAGATAACGCATATCTGACAAAGAAGGAAGCCTCATGGGCGAGAAAAATGAATTTACATTGAATTTTGATGAAAATTGCCGTTTTTGGTAAAAAGCATAGGATAACCCCTTTGGATTTTTTGTGAAATTTTGATTTTTTTTCCGAAATGCTTCAAAATTTAGGTATGACAAGATAACGCATATCTGACAAATATAAGAAGCCTCATGGGCGAAAAAAATGAATTTACATTGAGTTTTGATTCACGAGCGAGGAAAATGAATTTACGGTGAGTGTTGATTAAAATTATCGTTTTAGGTAGAAAAGCAAAGGCTAACCCCTTTGGATTTTTTGTGAAATTTTGATTTTTTTCCGAAATGCTTCAAAATTTAGGTATGACAATATAACACGTAACTGACAAAGATAAGAAGCTTCACGGGCGAGAAAAATGAATTTACGATGAATTTTGATGAATATTGCCGTTTTTGAGAAAAATCAAACGCTAATCCCTTTGGATTTTTTCTGAAATTTTGATTTTTTCCGAAATGCTTCCAAATTTTGGTACGGCAATATAACGCGTATCTGACAAAGATAAGAAGCTTCACGGGCGAGAATAATGAATTTACGACGAGTTTTGATGAAAATTGCCGTTTTTGGTAAAAAGCAAAGGCTAACCCCTTTGGATTTTGTTCTGAAATTTTGATTTTTTTCTGAAATGCTTCAAAATTTAGGTATGACAAGATAACGCGTACCCAACAAAGATAAGAAGCCTCATGGGCAAGAAAAATGAATTTATAGTGAGTTTTGATTCACGGGCGAGAAAAATGAATTTACGGCGAATGTTGATGAAAATTGTCATTTTTGGTAGAAAAGCAAAGGCTAACCCCTTTGGATTTTTTGGTGAAATTTTGTTTTTTCTGAAATGCTTCAAAATTTAGGTATGACAATATAACATGTATCTGACAAAAATAAGAAGCTTCACGGGTGAGAAAAATGAATTTACGATGAATTTTGATGAAAATTGCCGTTTTTGAGAAAAAGCAAAGACTAACCCCTTTGGATTTTTTGTGAAATTTTGATTTTTTTGAAATGCTTCAAAATTTCGATATGACAATATAACGCGTATCTGACATAGATAAGAAGCATCACGGGCGAGAAAAATGAATTTACGATGAGCTTTGATGGAACTTGTCATTTTTGGTAAAAAAACAAAGGCTAACCCCCTTTGGATTTTTTGTGAAATTTTGATTTTTTCCGAAATGCTTCAAAATTTAGGTATGAAAATATAACGCGTATCTGACAAATATAAGAAGCTTCACGGGCAAGAAAAATGAATTTACGACGAGTTTTGATGGAAATGTCGTTTTTGGTAAAAAAAATAATGGCTAACCCCTTTGGATTTTTTGTGAAATTTTGATTTTTTTCCAAAATGCTTCAAAATTTTGGTATGACAATATAATGCGTATCAGACAAAGATAAGAAGCTTCACGGGCGAGAAAAATGAATTTACGACGAGTTTTGATGAAAATTGCCGTTTTTGGTAAAAAGCAAAGGCTAACCCGTTTGGATTTTGTTCTGAAATTTTGATTTTTTCTAAAATGCTTCAAAATTTAGGTATGACAAGATAACACGTATCTGACAAAGATAAGAAGCCTCATGGACGAGAAAAATGAATTTACAGTGAGTTTTGATTCACGGGCGAGAAAAATGAATTTACGGCGAGTGTTGATGAAAATTGTCATTTTTGGTAGAAAAGCAAAGGCTAACCCCTTTGGATTTTTTCGTGAAATTTTATTTTTTCTGAAATGCTTCAAAATTTAGGTATGACAATATAACACGTATCTGACAAAAATAAGAAGCTTCACGGGTGAGAAAAATGAATTTACGATGAATTTTGATGAAAATTGCCATTTTTGAGAAAAAGCAAAGGCTAACCCCTTTTGATTTTTTGTGAAATTTTGATTTTTTTTCCAAAATGCTTCAAAATTTCGGTATGACAATATAACGCGGATCTAACAAAGATAAGAAGCGCCACGGGCGAGAAAAATGAATTTACGATGAGTTTTGATGCAACTTGTCATTTTTGGTAAAAAAAACAAAGGCTAACCCCTTTGAATTTTGTTTTGAAATTTTGATTTTTTTCCGAAATGCTTCAAAATTTAGGTATGACAAGATAACGCATATCTGACAAAGAAGGAAGCCTCATGGGCGAGAAAAATGAATTTACATTGAATTTTGATGAAAATTGCCGTTTTTGGTAAAAAGCATAGGATAACCCCTTTGGATTTTTTGTGAAATTTTGATTTTTTTTCCGAAATGCTTCAAAATTTAGGTATGACAAGATAACGCATATCTGACAAATATAAGAAGCCTCATGGGCGAAAAAAATGAATTTACATTGAGTTTTGATTCACGAGCGAGGAAAATGAATTTACGGTGAGTGTTGATTAAAATTATCGTTTTAGGTAGAAAAGCAAAGGCTAACCCCTTTGGATTTTTTGTGAAATTTTGATTTTTTTCCGAAATGCTTCAAAATTTAGGTATGACAATATAACACGTAACTGACAAAGATAAGAAGCTTCACGGGCGAGAAAAATGAATTTACGATGAATTTTGATGAATATTGCCGTTTTTGAGAAAAATCAAACGCTAATCCCTTTGGATTTTTTCTGAAATTTTGATTTTTTCCGAAATGCTTCCAAATTTTGGTACGGCAATATAACGCGTATCTGACAAAGATAAGAAGCTTCACGGGCGAGAATAATGAATTTACGACGAGTTTTGATGAAAATTGCCGTTTTTGGTAAAAAGCAAAGGCTAACCCCTTTGGATTTTGTTCTGAAATTTTGATTTTTTTCTGAAATGCTTCAAAATTTAGGTATGACAAGATAACGCGTACCCAACAAAGATAAGAAGCCTCATGGGCAAGAAAAATGAATTTATAGTGAGTTTTGATTCACGGGCGAGAAAAATGAATTTACGGCGAATGTTGATGAAAATTGTCATTTTTGGTAGAAAAGCAAAGGCTAACCCCTTTGGATTTTTTGGTGAAATTTTGTTTTTTCTGAAATGCTTCAAAATTTAGGTATGACAATATAACATGTATCTGACAAAAATAAGAAGCTTCACGGGTGAGAAAAATGAATTTACGATGAATTTTGATGAAAATTGCCGTTTTTGAGAAAAAGCAAAGACTAACCCCTTTGGATTTTTTGTGAAATTTTGATTTTTTTGAAATGCTTCAAAATTTCGATATGACAATATAACGCGTATCTGACATAGATAAGAAGCATCACGGGCGAGAAAAATGAATTTACGATGAGCTTTGATGGAACTTGTCATTTTTGGTAAAAAAACAAAGGCTAACCCCCTTTGGATTTTTTGTGAAATTTTGATTTTTTCCGAAATGCTTCAAAATTTAGGTATGAAAATATAACGCGTATCTGACAAATATAAGAAGCTTCACGGGCAAGAAAAATGAATTTACGACGAGTTTTGATGGAAATGTCGTTTTTGGTAAAAAAAATAATGGCTAACCCCTTTGGATTTTTTGTGAAATTTTGATTTTTTTCCAAAATGCTTCAAAATTTTGGTATGACAATATAATGCGTATCAGACAAAGATAAGAAGCTTCACGGGCGAGAAAAATGAATTTACGACGAGTTTTGATGAAAATTGCCGTTTTTGGTAAAAAGCAAAGGCTAACCCGTTTGGATTTTGTTCTGAAATTTTGATTTTTTCTAAAATGCTTCAAAATTTAGGTATGACAAGATAACACGTATCTGACAAAGATAAGAAGCCTCATGGACGAGAAAAATGAATTTACAGTGAGTTTTGATTCACGGGCGAGAAAAATGAATTTACGGCGAGTGTTGATGAAAATTGTCATTTTTGGTAGAAAAGCAAAGGCTAACCCCTTTGGATTTTTTCGTGAAATTTTATTTTTTCTGAAATGCTTCAAAATTTAGGTATGACAATATAACACGTATCTGACAAAAATAAGAAGCTTCACGGGCGAGAAAAATGAATTTACGATGAATTTTGATGAAAATTGCCATTATTGAGAAAAAGCAAAGGCTAACCCCTTTGGATTTTTTTCTGAAATTTTGATTTTTTTTTTGAAATGCTTCAAAATTTTGGTATGACAATATAACGCGTATCTCACAAAGATAAGAAGCATCACGGGCGAGAAAAATGAATTTACTACAAGTTTTGGTGGAACTTGTCATTTTTGGTAAAAAAACAAAGGCTAACCCCCTTTGGATTTTTTGTTAAATTTTGATTTTTTCCGAAATGCTTCAAAATTTAGGTATGAAAACGTAACGCGTATCTGACAAATATAAGAAGCTGCACGGGCAAGAAAAATGAATTTACGGTGAGTTTTGATTCACGGGCGAGAAAAATGAATTTACGACGAGTGTTGATGAAAATTGTCGTTTTTGGTAGAAAAGCAAAGGCTAACCCCTTTGGATTTTTTGTGAATTTTTTATTTTTTCCGAAATGCTTCAAAATTTTGGTATGACAATATAACACGTATCTGACAAAGATAAGAAGCGTCACGGGCGAGAAAAATGAATTTATAATGAGTTTTGATGGAACTTGACATTTTGGTAAAAAGCAAAGGCTAACCCCTTTGGATTTTGTTCTGAAATTTTGATTTTTTTTCTGAAATGCTTCAAAATTTAGGTATGACAAAAATAACGCGTATCTCACAAAGATAAGAAGCCTCATGGGCGAGAAAAATGAATTTACATTGAGTTTTGATTCACTGGCGAGAAAAAAGAATTTACGGCGAGTGTTGATTAAAATTTTCGTTTTTGGTAGAAAAGCAAAAGCTAACCCCTTTGGATTTTTTGGTGAAATTTTGATTTTTTTTCCGAAATGCTTCAAACTTTAGGTATGACAATATAACACGTAACTGACAAAGATAAGAAGCTTCACAGGCAAGAAAAATGAATTTACGACGAATTTTGATGAAAATTGCCGTTTTTGAGAAAAATCAAAGGCTAACCCCTTTGGATTTTTTGTGAAATTTTGATTTTTTCCAAAGTGCTTAAAAATTTTGGTATGACAATATAACGCAAATCTGACAACGATAAGAAGCTTCATAGGCGAGAAAAATGAATTTACGACGAGTTTTGATGGAACTTGTCGTCTTTGGTAAAAAAATAAAGGCTAACCCCTTTGGATTTTTTGTGAAATTTTGATTTTTCTCCCGAAATGCTTCAAAATTTAGGTATGACAACATAACACGTATCTGACAAAGATAAGAAGCTTCACGGGCGAGAAAAATGAATTTACGATGAGTTTTAATGAAAATTGCTGTTTTTGGTAAAAAGCAAAGGCTAACCCTTTGGATTTTGTTCTGAAATTTTGATTTTTTCTGAAATGCTTCAAAATTAAGGTATGACAAGATAACGCGTATCTGACAAAGATAAGAAGCCTCATGGGGGAGAAAAATGAATTTACAGTGAGTTTTGATTCATGGGCGAGTGTTGATGAAAATTGTCGTTTTTGGTAGAAAAGCAAAGGCTAACTCCTTTGGATTTTTTGGTGAAATTTTGTTTTTTCCAAAATGCTTCAAAATTTAGGTATGACAATATAACACGTATCTGACAAAAATAAGAAGCTTCACGGGTGAGAAAAATGAATTTACGACGAATTTTGATGAAAATTGCCGTTTTTGAGAAAAAGCAAAGGCTAACACCTTTGGATTTTTTGTGAAATTTTGATTTTTTCCGAAATGCTTCAAAATTTTGGTATGACAATATAACGCGTATGTGACAAAGATAAGAAGAGTCAAGAGCGAGAAAAATGAATTTACGACGAGTTTTGATCGAACTTGTCATTTTTGGTAAAAAAAACAAAGGCTAACCCCTTTGGATTTTGTTCTGAAATTTTGATTTTTTTTCTGAAATGCTTCAAAATAAAGGTATGACAAGATAACGCGTATCTGACAAAGATAAGAAGCCTCATGGGTGAGAAAAATGAATTTACAGTGAGTTTTGATTCACGGGCAGGAAAAATGAATTTACGACGAGTCTTGATGAAAATTGTCGTTTTTGGTAGAAAAGCAAAGGCTAACCCCTTTGTATTTTTTTGGTGAAATTTTGTTTTTTCCAAAATGTTTCAAAATTTTGGTATGACAATATAACACGTATCTGACAAAGATAAGAAGCACCACGGGCGACAAAAATGAATTTACGACGAGTTTTGATGGAACTTGTCATTTTTGGTAAAAAACAAAGGCTAACCCCTTTGGATTTTGTTCTGAAATTTTGATTTTTTTCCGAAATGCTTCAAAATTTAGGTATGACAAGATAACGCGTATCTGACAAAGATAAGATGCCTCATGGGCGAGAAAAATGAATTTACATTGAGTTTTGATTCACGAGCGAGAAAAATGTATTTACGGCGAGTGTTGATGAAAATTGTCGTTTTTCGTAGAAAAGCAAAGGCTAACCCCTTTGGATTTTTTGGTGAAATTTTGTTTTTTCTGAAATGCTTCAAAATTTAGGTATGACAATATAACACGTATCTGACAAATATAAGAAGCTTCATGGGCGAGAAAAATGAATTTACGACAAGTTTTGATGGAACTTGTCATTTTTGGTAAAAAGCAAAGGCTAACCCTATTGGATTTTCTTCTGAAATTTTGATTTTTTTTCTGAAATGCTTCAAAATTTAGGTATGATAAGACAACGCGTATCTGACAAATATAAGAAGCCTCATGGGCGAGAAAAATGAATTTACATTGAGTTTTGATTCACGGGCGAGAAAAACGAATTTACGGCGAGTGTTGATGAAAATTGTCGTTTTAGGTAGAAAAGCAAAGGCTAACCCCTTTGGATTTTTTGTGAAATTTTGATTTTTTTTCCGAAATGCTTCAAAATTTAGGTATGACAATAAAACACATAACTGACAAAGATAAGAAACTTCACAGGCGAGAAAAATGAATTTACGACGAATTTTGATGAAAATTGCCATTTTTGAGAAAAATCAAAGGCTAACCCCTTTGGGATTTTTTGTGAAATTTTGATTTTTTCCGAAATGCTTAAAAATTTTGGTATGACAATATAACACAAATCTGACAAAGATAAGAAGCTTCACAGGTGAGAAAAATGAATTTACGATGAGTTTTGATGGTACTTGTCGTTTTTGGTAAAAAAACAAAGGCTAACCCCTTTGGATTTTTTGTGAAATTTTGATTTTTTTTCCGAAATGCTTCAAAATTTAGGTATGACAACATAACACGTATCTGACAAAGATAAGAAGCTTCAAGGGCGAGAAAAATGAATTTACTACGAGTTTTGATGAAAATTGCCATTTTTGGTAAAAAGCAAAGGCTAACCCCTTTTGATTTTGTTCTGAAATTTTGATTTTTTTTCTGAAATGCTTCAAAATTTAGGTATGACAATATAACGTGTATGTGACAAAGATAAGAAGCCTCATGGGCGAGAAAAATGAATTTACAGTGAGTTTTTATTCACGGGCGAGAAAAATGAATTTACGGCGAGTGTTAATGAAAATTGTCGTTTTTGGTAGAAAAGCGAAGGCTAACCCCTTTGGATTTTTTGGTGAAATTTTGTTTTTTCTGAATTGTTTCAAAATTTAGGTATGACAATATAACACGTATCTGACAAAAATAAGAAGCTTCACGGGCGAGAAAAATGAATTTACGATGAATTTTGATGAAAATTGCCATTATTGAGAAAAAGCAAAGGCTAACCCCTTTGGATTTTTTTCTGAAATTTTGATTTTTTTTTTGAAATGCTTCAAAATTTTGGTATGACAATATAACGCGTATCTCACAAAGATAAGAAGCATCACGGGCGAGAAAAATGAATTTACTACAAGTTTTGGTGGAACTTGTCATTTTTGGTAAAAAAACAAAGGCTAACCCCCTTTGGATTTTTTGTTAAATTTTGATTTTTTCCGAAATGCTTCAAAATTTAGGTATGAAAACGTAACGCGTATCTGACAAATATAAGAAGCTGCACGGGCAAGAAAAATGAATTTACGGTGAGTTTTGATTCACGGGCGAGAAAAATGAATTTACGACGAGTGTTGATGAAAATTGTCGTTTTTGGTAGAAAAGCAAAGGCTAACCCCTTTGGATTTTTTGTGAATTTTTTATTTTTTCCGAAATGCTTCAAAATTTTGGTATGACAATATAACACGTATCTGACAAAGATAAGAAGCGTCACGGGCGAGAAAAATGAATTTATAATGAGTTTTGATGGAACTTGACATTTTGGTAAAAAGCAAAGGCTAACCCCTTTGGATTTTGTTCTGAAATTTTGATTTTTTTTCTGAAATGCTTCAAAATTTAGGTATGACAAAAATAACGCGTATCTCACAAAGATAAGAAGCCTCATGGGCGAGAAAAATGAATTTACATTGAGTTTTGATTCACTGGCGAGAAAAAAGAATTTACGGCGAGTGTTGATTAAAATTTTCGTTTTTGGTAGAAAAGCAAAAGCTAACCCCTTTGGATTTTTTGGTGAAATTTTGATTTTTTTTCTGAAATGCTTCAAACTTTAGGTATGACAATATAACACGTAACTGACAAAGATAAGAAGCTTCACAGGCAAGAAAAATGAATTTACGACGAATTTTGATGAAAATTGCCGTTTTTGAGAAAAATCAAAGGCTAACCCCTTTGGGATTTTTTGTGAAATTTTGATTTTTTCCGAAATGCTTAAAAATTTTGGTATGACAATATAACGCAAATCTGACAAAGATAAGAAGCTTCACAGGTGAGAAAAATGAATTTACGATGAGTTTTGATGGTACTTGTCGTTTTTGGTAAAAAAACAAAGGCTAACCCCTTTGGATTTTTTGTGAAATTTTGATTTTTTTTCCGAAATGCTTCAAAATTTAGGTATGACAACATAACACGTATCTGACAAAGATAAGAAGCTTCAAGGGCGAGAAAAATGAATTTACTACGAGTTTTGATGAAAATTGCCATTTTTGGTAAAAAGCAAAGGCTAACCCCTTTTGATTTTGTTCTGAAATTTTGATTTTTTTTCTGAAATGCTTCAAAATTTAGGTATGACAATATAACGTGTATGTGACAAAGATAAGAAGCCTCATGGGCGAGAAAAATGAATTTACAGTGAGTTTTTATTCACGGGCGAGAAAAATGAATTTACGGCGAGTGTTGATGAAAATTGTCGTTTTTGGTAGAAAAGCGAAGGCTAACCCCTTTGGATTTTTTGGTGAAATTTTGTTTTTTCTGAAATGCTTCAAAATTTAGGTATGACAATATAACACGTATCTGACAAAAATAAGAAGCTTCACGGGCGAGAAAAATGAATTTACGATGAATTTTGATGAAAATTGCCATTATTGAGAAAAAGCAAAGGCTAACCCCTTTGGATTTTTTTCTGAAATTTTGATTTTTTTTTTGAAATGCTTCAAAATTTTGGTATGACAATATAACGCGTATCTCACAAAGATAAGAAGCATCACGGGCGAGAAAAATGAATTTACTACAAGTTTTGGTGGAACTTGTCATTTTTGGTAAAAAAACAAAGGCTAACCCCCTTTGGATTTTTTGTTAAATTTTGATTTTTTCCGAAATGCTTCAAAATTTAGGTATGAAAACGTAACGCGTATCTGACAAATATAAGAAGCTGCACGGGCAAGAAAAATGAATTTACGGTGAGTTTTGATTCACGGGCGAGAAAAATGAATTTACGACGAGTGTTGATGAAAATTGTCGTTTTTGGTAGAAAAGCAAAGGCTAACCCCTTTGGATTTTTGTGAATTTTTTATTTTTTCCGAAATGCTTCAAAATTTTGGTATGACAATATAACACGTATCTGACAAAGATAAGAAGCGTCACGGGCGAGAAAAATGAATTTATAATGAGTTTTGATGGAACTTGACATTTTGGTAAAAAGCAAAGGCTAACCCCTTTGGATTTTGTTCTGAAATTTTGATTTTTTTTCTGAAATGCTTCAAAATTTAGGTATGACAAAAATAACGCGTATCTCACAAAGATAAGAAGCCTCATGGGCGAGAAAAATGAATTTACATTGAGTTTTGATTCACTGGCGAGAAAAAAGAATTTACGGCGAGTGTTGATTAAAATTTTCGTTTTTGGTAGAAAAGCAAAAGCTAACCCCTTTGGATTTTTTGGTGAAATTTTGATTTTTTTTCCGAAATGCTTCAAACTTTAGGTATGACAATATAACACGTAACTGACAAAGATAAGAAGCTTCACAGGCAAGAAAAATGAATTTACGACGAATTTTGATGAAAATTGCCGTTTTTGAGAAAAATCAAAGGCTAACCCCTTTGGATTTTTTGTGAAATTTTGATTTTTTCCAAAGTGCTTAAAAATTTTGGTATGACAATATAACGCAAATCTGACAACGATAAGAAGCTTCATAGGCGAGAAAAATGAATTTACGACGAGTTTTGATGGAACTTGTCGTTTTTGGTAAAAAAATAAAGGCTAACCCCTTTGGATTTTTTGTGAAATTTTGATTTTTCTCCCGAAATGCTTCAAAATTTAAATATGACAACATAACACGTATCTGACAAAGATAAGAAGCTTCACGGGCGAGAAAAATGAATTTACGATGAGTTTTAATGAAAATTGCTGTTTTTGGTAAAAAGCAAAGGCTAACCCTTTGGATTTTGTTCTGAAATTTTGATTTTTTCTGAAATGCTTCAAAATTTAGGTATGACAAGATAACGCGTATCTGACAAAGATAAGAAGCCTCATGGGGGAGAAAAATGAATTTACAGTGAGTTTTGATTCATGGGCGAGTGTTGATGAAAATTGTCGTTTTTGGTAGAAAAGCAAAGGCTAACTCCTTTGGATTTTTTGGTGAAATTTTGTTTTTTCCAAAATGCTTCAAAATTTAGGTATGACAATATAACACGTATCTGACAAAAATAAGAAGCTTCACGGGTGAGAAAAATGAATTTACGACGAATTTTGATGAAAATTGCCGTTTTTGAGAAAAAGCAAAGGCTAACACCTTTGGATTTTTTGTGAAATTTTGATTTTTTCCGAAATGCTTCAAAATTTTGGTATGACAATATAACGCGTATGTGACAAAGATAAGAAGAGTCAAGAGCGAGAAAAATGAATTTACGACGAGTTTTGATCGAACTTGTCATTTTTGGTAAAAAAAACAAAGGCTAACCCCTTTGGATTTTGTTCTGAAATTTTGATTTTTTTTCTGAAATGCTTCAAAATAAAGGTATGACAAGATAACGCGTATCTGACAAAGATAAGAAGCCTCATGGGTGAGAAAAATGAATTTACAGTGAGTTTTGATTCACGGGCAGGAAAAATGAATTTACGACGAGTCTTGATGAAAATTGTCGTTTTTGGTAGAAAAGCAAAGGCTAACCCATTTGTATTTTTTTGGTGAAATTTTGTTTTTTCCAAAATGTTTCAAAATTTTGGTATGACAATATAACACGTATCTGACAAAGATAAGAAGCACCACGGGCGACAAAAATGAATTTACGACGAGTTTTGATGGAACTTGTCATTTTTGGTAAAAAACAAAGGCTAACCCCTTTGGATTTTGTTCTGAAATTTTGATTTTTTTCCGAAATGCTTCAAAATTTAGGTATGACAAGATAACGCGTATCTGACAAAGATAAGATGCCTCATGGGCAAGAAAAATGAATTTACATTGAGTTTTGATTCACGAGCGAGAAAAATGTATTTACGGCGAGTGTTGATGAAAATTGTCGTTTTTCGTAGAAAAGCAAAGGCTAACCCCTTTGGATTTTTTGGTGAAATTTTGTTTTTTCTGAAATGCTTCAAAATTTAGGTATGACAATATAACACGTATCTGACAAATATAAGAAGCTTCATGGGCGAGAAAAATGAATTTACGACAAGTTTTGATGGAACTTGTCATTTTTGGTAAAAAGCAAAGGCTAACCCTATTGGATTTTCTTCTGAAATTTTGATTTTTTTTCTGAAATGCTTCAAAATTTAGGTATGATAAGAAAACGCGTATCTGACAAATATAAGAAGCCTCATGGGCGAGAAAAATGAATTTACATTGAGTTTTGATTCACGGGCGAGAAAAACGAATTTACGGCGAGTGTTGATGAAAATTATCGTTTTAGGTAGAAAAGCAAAGGCTAACCCCTTTGGATTTTTTGTGAAATTTTGATTTTTTTTCCGAAATGCTTCAAAATTTAGGTATGACAATAAAACACATAACTGACAAAGATAAGAAACTTCACAGGCGAGAAAAATGAATTTACGACGAATTTTGATGAAAATTGCCATTTTTGAGAAAAATCAAAGGCTAACCCCTTTGGGATTTTTTGTGAAATTTTGATTTTTTCCGAAATGCTTAAAAATTTTGGTATGACAATATAACGCAAATCTGACAAAGATAAGAAGCTTCACAGGTGAGAAAAATGAATTTACGATGAGTTTTGATGGTACTTGTCGTTTTTGGTAAAAAAACAAAGGCTAACCCCTTTGGATTTTTTGTGAAATTTTGATTTTTTTCCGAAATGCTTCAAAATTTAGGTATGACAACATAACACGTATCTGACAAAGATAAGAAGCTTCAAGGGCGAGAAAAATGAATTTACTACGAGTTTTGATGAAAATTGCCATTTTTGGTAAAAAGCAAAGGCTAACCCCTTTTGATTTTGTTCTGAAATTTTGATTTTTTTTCTGAAATGCTTCAAAATTTAGGTATGACAATATAACGTGTATGTGACAAAGATAAGAAGCCTCATGGGCGAGAAAAATGAATTTACAGTGAGTTTTTATTCACGGGCGAGAAAAATGAATTTACGGCGAGTGTTGATGAAAATTGTCGTTTTTGGTAGAAAAGCGAAGGCTAACCCCTTTGGATTTTTTGGTGAAATTTTGTTTTTTTCTGAAATGCTTCAAAATTTTGGTATGACAATATAAAGCGTATCTGACAAAGATAAGAAGCATCACGGGCGAGAAAAATGAATTTACGACGAGTTTTGATGGAACTTGTCATTTTTGGTACAAAAAATCCAAGGCTAACCCCTTTGGATTTTGTTCTGAAATTTTGATTTTTTTCCGAAATGCTTCAAAATTTAGGTATGACAAGATAACACGTATCTGACAAAGATAAGAAGCCTCATGGGCGAGAAAAATGAATTTACATTGAGTTTTGATTCACGGGCGAGAAAAATGAAATTACGGCGAGTGTTGATGAAAATTATCGTTTTTGGTAGAAAAGCAAAGGCTAACCCATTTGGATTTTTTGTGAAATTTTGATTTTTTCCGAAATGCTTCAAAATTTAGGTATGACAATATAACACGTATCTGACAAAGATAAGAAGCTTCACGGGCGAGAAAAATGAATTTACGACGAATTTTAATGAAAATTGCCGTTTTTGAGAAAAATTAAAGGCTAACCCCTTTGGATTTTTTGTGAAACTTTGTTTTTTTCCGAAATTCTTAAAATTTTGGTATGACAATATAACGCAAATCTGACAAAGATATGAAGCTTCACAGGCGAGAAAAATGAATTTACGAGGAGTTTTGATGGAACTTGTCGTTTTTGGTAAAAAAACAAAGGCTAACCCCTCTGGATTTTTTGTGAAATTTTGATTTTTTTTCCTAAATGCTTCAAAATTTAGGTATGACAACATAACACGTATCTGACAAAGATAAGAAGCTTCATGGGCAAGAAAAATTAATTTACGACGAGTTTTGATGAAATTGCCATTTTTTGGTAAAAAGCAAAGGCTAACCCCTTTGGATTTTGTTCTGAAATTTTGATTTTTTTCTGAAATGCTTCGAAATTTAGGTATGACAAGATAACGTGTATCTGACAAAGATAAGAAGCCTCATCGGCGATAAAAATGAATTTACAGTGAGTTTTGATTCACGGGCGAGAAAAATTAATTTACGGTGAGTGTTGATGAAAATTGTCATTTTTGGTAGAAAAGCAAAGGCTGACCCCTTTGGATTTTTTGGTGAAATTTTATTTATTTTTGAAATGCTTCAAAATTTAGGTATGACAATATAACACGTATCTGACAAAAATAAGAAGCTCCACGGGTGAGAAAAATGAATTTACGATGAATTTTGATGAAAATTGCCATTTTTGAGAAAAAGCTAAGGCTAACCCCTTTTGATTTTTTGTGAAATTTTGATTTTTTTCCAAAATGCTTCAAAATTTCGGTATGACAATATAACGCGTATCTGACAAAGATAAGAAGCGCCACGGGCGAGAAAAATGAATTTACGATGAGTTTTGATGCAACTTGTCATTTTTGGTAAAAAAACAAAGGCTAACCCCTTTGAATTTTGTTTTGAAATTTTGATTTTTTCCAAAATGCTTCAAAATTTAGGAATGACAAGATAACGCATATCTGACAAAGATAAGAAGCCTCATGGGCGAGAAAAATGAATTTACATTGAATTTTGATGAAAATTGCCGTTTTTGGTAAAAAGCATAGGATAACCCCTTTGGATTTTGTTATGAAATTTTAATTTTTTTCTGAAATGCTTCAAAATTTAGGTATGATAAGATAACGCATATCTGACAAAGATAATAAGCCTCATGGGCGAGAAAAATGAATTTACATTGAGTTTTGATTCACGGGCGAGAAAAATAAATTTACGGCAAGTGTTGATGAAAATTGCCGTTTTTGGTAGAAAAGCAAAGGCTAACCCCTTTGGATTTTTTTGTGAAATTTTGATTTTTTCTGAAATGCTTCAAAATTTAGGTATGACAATATAACACGTAACTGACAAAGATAAGAAGCTTCACGGGCGAGAAAAATGAATTTACGACGAATTTTGATGAAAATTGCCGTTTTTGAGAAAAATCAAAGGCTAAACCTTTTGGATTTTTTGTGAAATTTTGATTTTTTTCCGAAATGCTTAAAAATTTTGGTGTGACAATATAACGCAAATCTGACAAAGATAAGAAGCTTCACATGCAAGAAATATGAATTGACGATGAGCTTTGATGGAACTTGTCGTTTTTGGTAAAAAAACAAAGGGTAACTCCTTTGGATTTTTTGTGAAATTTTGATTTTTTCTGAAATGCTTCAAAATTTAGGTATGACGATAAAACACGTAACCGACAAAGATAAGAAACTTTACGGGTGAGAAAAATTAATTTACGACGAATTTTGATGAAAATTGCCATTTTTGAGAAAAATCTGACAAAGATAAGAAGCCTCATGGGCGAGAAAAATGAATTTACATTGAGTTTTGATTCACGGGCGAGAAAAATGAAATTACGGCGAGTGTTGATGAAAATTATCGTTTTTGGTAGAAAAGCAAAGGCTAACCCATTTGGATTTTTTGTGAAATTTTGATTTTTTCCGAAATGCTTCAAAATTTAGGTATGACAATATAACACGTATCTGACAAAGATAAGAAGCTTCACGGGCGAGAAAAATGAATTTACGACGAATTTTAATGAAAATTGCCGTTTTTGAGAAAAATTAAAGGCTAACCCCTTTGGATTTTTTGTGAAACTTTGTTTTTTTCCGAAATTCTTAAAATTTTGGTATGACAACATAACACGTATCTGACAAAGATAAGAAGCTTCATGGGCGAGAAAAATTAATTTACGACGAGTTTTGATGAAAATTTCCATTTTTTGGTAAAAAGCAAAGGTTAACCCCTTTGGATTTTGTTCTGTAATTTTGATTTTTTTTCTGAAATGCCTCGAAATTTAGGTATGACAAGATAACGCGTATCTGACAAAGATAAGAAGCCTCATCGGCGATAAAAATGAATTTACAGTGAGTTTTGATTCACGGGCGAGAAAAATTAATTTATGGTGAGTGTTGATGAAAATTGTCATTTTTGGTAGAAAAGCAAAGGCTGACCCCTTTGGATTTTTTGGTGAAATTTTTGTTTATTTCTGAAATGCTTCAAAATTTAGGTATGACAATATAACACGTATCTGACAAAAATAAGAAGCTTCACGGGTGAGAAAAATGAATTTACGATGAATTTTGATGAAAATTGCCATTTTTGAGAAAAAGCAAAGGCTAACCCCTTTTGATTTTTTGGGAAATTTTGATTTTTTTTCCAAAATGCTTCAAAATTTTGGTATGACAATATAACGCGGATCTGACAAAGATAAGAAGCGCCACGGGCGAGAAAAATGAATTTACGATGAGTTTTGATGCAACTTGTCATTTTTGGTAAAATAAAACAGAGGCTAACCCCTTTGAATTTTGTTTTGAAATTTTGATTTTTTTTCCGAAATGCTTCAAAATTTAGGTATGACAAGATAACGCATATCTGACAAAGATAAGAAGCCTCATGGGCGAGAAAAATGAATTTACATTGAATTTTTATGAAAATTGCCGTTTTTGGTAAAAAGCATAGGATAACCCCTTTGGATTTTTTGTGAAATTTTAATTTTTTTTTCCGAAATGCTTCAAAATTTAGGTATGACAAGATAACGCGTATCTGACAAATATAAGAAGCCTCATGGGCGAAAAAAATGAATTTACATTGAGTTTTGATTCACGAGCGAGGAAAATGAATTTACGGCGAGTGTTGATGAAAATAGTCGTTTTAGGTAGAAAAGCAAAGGCTAACCCCTTTGGATTTTTTGTGAAATTTTGATTTTTTTTCCGAAATGCTTCAAAATTTAGGTATGACAATATAACACGTAACTGACAAAGATAAGAAGCTTCACGGGCGAGAAAAATGAATTTATGATGAATTTTGATGAATATTGCCGTTTTTGAGAAAAATCAAAGGCTAACCCCTTTGGATTTTTTCTGAAATTTTGATTTTTTCCGAAATGCTTCAAAATTTTGGTATGGCAATATAACGCGTATCTGACAAAGATAAGAAGCTTCACGGGCGAGAAAAATGAATTTACGACGAGTTTTGATGAAAATTGCCATTTTTGGTAAAAAGCAAAGGCTAACCCCTTTGGATTTTGTTCTGAAATTTTGATTTTTTTCTGAAATGTTTCAAAATTTAGGTATGACAAGATAACGCGTACCCGACAAAGATAAGAAGCCTCATGGGCAAGAAAAATGAATTTATAGTGAATTTTGATTCACGGGCGAGAAAAATGAATTTACGGCGAATGTTGATGAAAATTGTCATTTTTGGTAGAAGAGCAAAGGGTAACCCCTTTGGATTTTTTGGTGAAATTTTGTTTTTTCTGAAATGCTTCAAAATTTAGGTATGACAATATAACATGTATTTGACAAAAATAAGAAGCTTCACGGGTGAGAAAAATGAATTTTGATGAAAATTTCCGTTTTTGAGAAAAAGCAAAGGCTAACCTCTTTGGATTTTTTGTGAAATTTTGATTTTTTTTGAAATGCTTCAAAATTTCGGTATGACAATATAACGCGTATCTGACATAGATAAGAAGCATCACGGGCGAGAAAAATGAATTTACGATGAGTTTTGATGGAACTTGTCATTTCTGGTAAAAAAAAACAAAGGCTAACCCCCTTTGGATTTTTTGTGAAATTTTGATTTTTCCGAAATGCTTCAAAATTTAGGTATGAAAATATAACGCGTATCTGACAAATATAAGAAGCTTCACGGGCAAGAAAAATGAATTTACGACGAGTTTTGATGGAACTTGTCGTTTTTGGTAAAAAAACAAAGGCTAACCTCTTTGGATTTTTTGTGAAATTTTGATTTTTTCCAAAATGCTTCAAAATTTTGGTATGACAATATAATGCGTATCAGACAAAGATAAGAAGCTTCACGGGCGAGAAAAATGAATTTACGACGAGTTTTGATGAAAATTGCCGTTTTTGGTAAAAAGCAAAGGCTAACCCCTTTGGATTTTGTTCTGAAATTTTGATTTTTTCTAAAATGCTTCAAAATTTAGGTATGACAAGATAACGCGTATCTAACAAAGATAAGAAGCCTCATGGACTAGAAAAATGAATTTACAATGAGTTTTGATTCACGGGCGAGAAAAATGAATTTACGGCGAGTGTTGATGAAAATTGTCGTTTTTGGTAGAAAAGCAATGGCTAACCCCTTTGGATTTTTTTGTGAAATTTTTTTTTTCTGAAATGCTTCAAAATTTAGGTATGACAATATAACACGTATCTGACAAAAATAAGAAGCTTCACGGGCGAGAAAAATGAATTTACGATGAATTTTGATGAAAATTGCCGTTATTGAGAAATAGCAAAGGCTAACCCCTTTGGATTTTTTTCTGAAATTTTGATTTTTTTGAAATGCTTCAAAATTTTGGTATGACAATATAACGCGTATCTCACAAAGATAAGAAGCATCACGGGCGAGAAAAATGAATTTACGACGAGTTTTGGTGGAACTTGTCATTTTTGGTAAAAAAAAACAAAGGCTAACCCCCTTTGGATTTTTTGTTAAATTTTGATTTTTCCGAAATGCTTCAAAATTTAGGTATGAAAACGTAACGCGTATCTGACAAATATAAGAAGCTGCACGGGCAAGAAAAATGAATTTACGGTGAGTTTTGATTCACGGGCGAGAAAAATGAATTTACGGCGAGTGTTGATGAAAATTGTCGTTTTTGGTAGAAAAGCAAAGGCTAACCCCTTTGGATTTTTTGTGAATTTTTTATTTTTTCCGAAATGCTTCAAAATTTTGGTATGACAATATAACACGTATCTGACAAAGATGAGAAGCGTCACGGGCGAGAAAAATGAATTTATAATGAGTTTTGATGGAACTTGACATTTTTGGTAAAAGCAAAGGCTAACCCCTTTGGATTTTGTTCTAAAATTTTGATTTTTTTCTGAAATGCTTCAAAATTTAGGTATGACAAAAATAACGCGTATCTCACAAAGATAAGAAGCCTCATGGGCGAGAAAAATGAATTTACATTGAGTTTTGATTCACTGGCGAGAAAAATGAATTTACGGCGAGTGTTGATTAAAATTTTTGTTTTTGGTAGAAAAGCAAAAGCTAACCCCTTTGGATTTTTTGGTGAAATTTTGATTTTTTTCCGAAATGCTTCAAACTTTAGGTATGACAATATAACACGTAACTGCAAAGATAAGAAGCTTCACAGGCAAGGAAAATGAATTTACGACGAATTTTGATGAAAATTGCCGTTTTTGAGAAAAATCAAAGGCTAACCCCTTTGGATTTTTTGTGAAATTTTGATTTTTTCCAAAGTGCTTAAAAATTTTGGTATGACAATATAACGCAAATCTGACAACGATAAGAAGCTTCACAGGCGAGAAAAATGAATTTACGACGAGTTTTGATGGAACTTGTCGTTTTTGGTAAAAAAATAAAGGCTAACCCCTTTGGATTTTTTGTGAAATTTTGATTTTTCTCCCGAAATGCTTCAAAATTTAGGTATGACAACATAACACGTATCTGACAAAGATAAGAAGCTTCACGGGCGAGAAAAATGAATTTACGACGAGTTTTAATGAAAATTGCTGTTTTTGGTAAAAAGCAAAGGCTAACCCTTTGGATTTTGTTCTGAAATTTTGATTTTTTTCTGAAATGCTTCAAAATTTAGGTATGACAAGATAACGCGTATCTGACAAAGATAAGAAGCCTCATGGGGGAGAAAAATGAATTTACAGTGAGTTTTGATTCATGGGCGAGTGTTGATGAAAATTGTTGTTTTTGGTAGAAAAGCAAAGGCTAACCCCTTTGGATTTTTTGGTGAAATTTTGTTTTTTCTGAAATGCTTCAAAATTTAGGTATGACAATATAACACGTATCTGACAAAAATAAGAAGCTTCACGGGTGAGAAAAATGAATTTACGACGAATTTTGATGAAAATTGCCGTTTTTGAGAAAAAGCAAAGGCTAACACCTTTGGATTTTTTGTGAAATTTTGATTTTTTCCGAAATGCTTCAAAATTTTGGTATGACAATATAACGCGTATGTGACAAAGATAAGAAGCGTCAAGAGCGAGAAAAATGAATTTACGATGAGTTTTGATTGAACTTGTCATTTTTGGTAAAAAAAACAAAGGCTAACCCCTTTGGATTTTGTTCTGAAATTTTGATTTTTTTCGAAATGCTTCAAAATAAAGGTATGACAAGATAACGCGTATCTGACAAAGATAAGAAGCCTCATGGGTGAGAAAAATGAATTTACAGTGAGTTTTGATTCACGGGCAGGAAAAATGAATTTACGACGAGTCTTGATGAAAATTGTCGTTTTTGGTAGAAAAGCAAAGGCTAACCCCTTTGTATTTTTTTGGTGAAATTTTGTTTTTTCCGAAATGTTTCAAAATTTCGGTATGACAGTATAACACGTATCTGACAAAGATAAGAAGCACCACAAGCGACAAAAATGAATTTACGACGAGTTTTGATGGAACTTGTCATTTTTGGTAAAAAACAAAGGCTAACCCCTTTGGATTTTGTTCTGAAATTTTGATTTTTTTTTCCGAAATGCTTCAAAATTTAGCTATGACAAGATAACGCGTATCTGACAAAGATAAGATGCCCCATGGGCGAGAAAAATGAATTTATAATGAGTTTTGATGGAACTTGACATTTTTGGTAAAAAGCAAAGGCTAACCCCTTTGGATTTTGTTCTAAAATTTTGATTTTTTTCTAAAATGCTTCAAAATTTAGGTATGACAAAAATAACGCGTATCTCACAAAGATAAGAAGCCTCATGGGCGAGAAAAATGACTTTACAGTAAGTTTTGATTCACGGGTGAGAAAAATGAATTTACGACGAGTTTTGATGAAAATTGCCGTTTTTGGTAAAAAGCAAAGGCTAACCCCTTTGGATTTTGTTCTGAAATTTTGATTTTTTCTAAAATGCTTCAAAATTTAGGTATGACAAGATAACGCGTATCTGACAAAGATAAGAAGCCTCATGGACGAGAAAAATGAATTTACAGTGAGTTTTGATTCACGGGCGAGAAAAATGAATTTACGGCGAGTGTTGATGAAAATTGTCGTTTTTGGTAGAAAAGCAAAGGCTAACCCCTTTGGATTTTTTCGTGAAATTTTGTTTTTTTCTGAAATGCTTCAAAATTTAGGTATGACAATATAACACGTATCTGACAAAAATAAGAAGCTTCACGGGCGAGAAAAATGAATTTACGATGAATTTTGATGAAAATTGCCGTTATTGAGAAAAAGCAAAGGCTAACCCCTTTGGATTTTTTTTCTGAAATTTTGATTTTTTTTAAATGCTTCAAAATTTTGGTATGACAATATAACGCGTATCTCACAAAGATAAGAAGCATCACGGGCGAGAAAAATGAATTTACGACGAGTTTTGGTGGAACTTGTCATTTTTGGTAATAAAACAAAGGCTAACCCCCTTTGGATTTTTTGTTAAATTTTGATTTTTCCGAAATGCTTCAAAATTTAGGTATGAAAACGTAACGCGTATCTGACAAATATAAGAAGCTGCACGGGCAAGAAAAATGAATTTACGGTGAGTTTTGATTCACGGGCGAGAAAAATGAATTTACGGCGAGTGTTGATGAAAATTGTCGTTTTTGGTAGAAAAGCAAAGGCTAACCCCTTTGGATTTTTGTGAATTTTTTATTTTTTCCGAAATGCTTCAAAATTTTGGTATGACAATATAACACGTATCTGACAAAGATGAGAAGCGTCACGGGCGAGAAAAATGAATTTATAATGAGTTTTGATGGAACTTGACATTTTTGGTAAAAAGCAAAGGCTAACCCCTTTGGATTTTGTTCTAAAATTTTGATTTTTTTCTGAAATGCTTCAAAATTTAGGTATGACAAAAATAACGCGTATCTCACAAAGATAAGAAGCCTCATGGGCGAGAAAAATGAATTTACATTGAGTTTTGATTCACTGGCGAGAAAAATGAATTTACGACGAGTGTTGATTAAAATTTTTGTTTTTGGTAGAAAAGCAAAATCTAACCCCTTTGGATTTTTTGGTGAAATTTTGATTTTTTTTCCGAAATGCTTCAAACTTTAGGTATGACAATATAACACGTATCTGACAAAAATAAGAAGCTTCACGGGTGAGAAAAATGAATTTACGACGAATTTTGATGAAAATTGCCGTTTTTGAGAAAAATCAAAGGCTAACCCCTTTGGATTTTTTGTGAAATTTTGATTTTTTTCGAAATGCTTCAAAATTTTGGTATGACAATATAACGCGTATGTGACAAAGATAAGAAGCGTCAAGAGCGAGAAAAATGAATTTACGATGAGTTTTGATTGAACTTGTCATTTTTGGTAAAAAAAACAAAGGCTAACCCCTTTGGATTTTGTTCTGAAATTTTGATTTTTTTCCGAAATGATTCAAAATAAAGGTATGACAAGATAACGCGTATCTGACAAAGATAAGAAGCCTCATGGGTGAGAAAAATGAATTTACAGTGAGTTTTGATTCACGGGCAGGAAAAATGAATTTACGACGAGTCTTGATGAAAATTGTCGTTTTTGGTAGAAAAGCAAAGGCTAACCCCTTTGTATTTTTTTGGTGAAATTTTGTTTTTTCCGAAATGTTTCAAAATTTCGGTATGACAGTATAACACGTATCTGACAAAGATAAGAAGCACCACGGGCGACAAAAATAAATTTACGACGAGTTTTGATGGAACTTGTCATTTTTGGTAAAAAACAAAGGCTAACCCCTTTGGATTTTGTTCTGAAATTTTGATTTTTTTTCCGAAATGCTTCAAAATTTAGCTATGACAAGATAACGCGTATCTGACAAAGATAAGATGCCCCATGGGCGAGAAAAATGAATTTATAATGAGTTTTGATGGAACTTGACATTTTTGGTAAAAAGCAAAGGCTAACCCCTTTGGATTTTGTTCTAAAATTTTGATTTTTTTCTAAAATGCTTCAAAATTTAGGTATGACAAAAATAACGCGTATCTCACAAAGATAAGAAGCCTCATGGGCGAGAAAAATGACTTTACAGTAAGTTTTGATTCACGGGTGAGAAAAATGAATTTACGACGAGTTTTGATGAAAATTGCCGTTTTTGGTAAAAAGCAAAGGCTAACCCCTTTGGATTTTGTTCTGAAATTTTGATTTTTTCTAAAATGCTTCAAAATTTAGGTATGACAAGATAACGCGTATCTGACAAAGATAAGAAGCCTCATGGACGAGAAAAATGAATTTACAGTGAGTTTTGATTCACGGGCGAGAAAAATGAATTTACGGCGAGTGTTGATGAAAATTGTCGTTTTTGGTAGAAAAGCAAAGGCTAACCCCTTTGGATTTTTTCGTGAAATTTTGTTTTTTTCTGAAATGCTTCAAAATTTAGGTATGACAATATAACACGTATCTGACAAAAATAAGAAGCTTCACGGGCGAGAAAAATGAATTTACGATGAATTTTGATGAAAATTGCCGTTATTGAGAAAAAGCAAAGGCTAACCCCTTTGGATTTTTTTTCTGAAATTTTGATTTTTTTTAAATGCTTCAAAATTTTGGTATGACAATATAACGCGTATCTCACAAAGATAAGAAGCATCACGGGCGAGAAAAATGAATTTACGACGAGTTTTGGTGGAACTTGTCATTTTTGGTAATAAAACAAAGGCTAACCCCCTTTGGATTTTTTGTTAAATTTTGATTTTTCCGAAATGCTTCAAAATTTAGGTATGAAAACGTAACGCGTATCTGACAAATATAAGAAGCTGCACGGGCAAGAAAAATGAATTTACGGTGAGTTTTGATTCACGGGCGAGAAAAATGAATTTACGGCGAGTGTTGATGAAAATTGTCGTTTTTGGTAGAAAAGCAAAGGCTAACCCCTTTGGATTTTTGTGAATTTTTTATTTTTTCCGAAATGCTTCAAAATTTTGGTATGACAATATAACACGTATCTGACAAAGATGAGAAGCGTCACGGGCGAGAAAAATGAATTTATAATGAGTTTTGATGGAACTTGACATTTTTGGTAAAAAGCAAAGGCTAACCCCTTTGGATTTTGTTCTAAAATTTTGATTTTTTTCTGAAATGCTTCAAAATTTAGGTATGACAAAAATAACGCGTATCTCACAAAGATAAGAAGCCTCATGGGCGAGAAAAATGAATTTACATTGAGTTTTGATTCACTGGCGAGAAAAATGAATTTACGACGAGTGTTGATTAAAATTTTTGTTTTTGGTAGAAAAGCAAAATCTAACCCCTTTGGATTTTTTGGTGAAATTTTGATTTTTTTCCGAAATGCTTCAAACTTTAGGTATGACAATATAACACGTATCTGACAAAAATAAGAAGCTTCACGGGTGAGAAAAATGAATTTACGACGAATTTTGATGAAAATTGCCGTTTTTGAGAAAAATCAAAGGCTAACCCCTTTGGATTTTTTGTGAAATTTTGATTTTTTCCGAAATGCTTCAAAATTTTGGTATGACAATATAACGCGTATGTGAAAAAGATAAGAAGCGTCAAGAGCGAGAAAAATGAATTTACGATGAGTTTTGATTGAACTTGTCATTTTTGGTAAAAAAAACAAAGGCTAACCCCTTTGGATTTTGTTCTGAAATTTTGATTTTTTTCCGAAATGATTCAAAATAAAGGTATGACAAGATAACGCGTATCTGACAAAGATAAGAAGCCTCATGGGTGAGAAAAATGAATTTACAGTGAGTTTTGATTCACGGGCAGGAAAAATGAATTTACGACGAGTCTTGATGAAAATTGTCGTTTTTGGTAGAAAAGCAAAGGCTAACCCCTTTGTATTTTTTTGGTGAAATTTTGTTTTTTCCGAAATGTTTCAAAATTTCGGTATGACAGTATAACACGTATCTGACAAAGATAAGAAGCACCACGGGCGACAAAAATAAATTTACGACGAGTTTTGATGGAACTTGTCATTTTTGGTAAAAAACAAAGGCTAACCCCTTTGGATTTTGTTCTGAAATTTTGATTTTTTTTTCCGAAATGCTTCAAAATTTAGCTATGACAAGATAACGCGTATCTGACAAAGATAAGATGCCCCATGGGCGAGAAAAATGAATTTATAATGAGTTTTGATGGAACTTGACATTTTTGGTAAAAAGCAAAGGCTAACCCCTTTGGATTTTGTTCTAAAATTTTGATTTTTTTCTAAAATGCTTCAAAATTTAGGTATGACAAAAATAACGCGTATCTCACAAAGATAAGAAGCCTCATGGGCGAGAAAAATGACTTTACAGTAAGTTTTGATTCACGGGTGAGAAAAATGAATTTACGACGAGTTTTGATGAAAATTGCCGTTTTTGGTAAAAAGCAAAGGCTAACCCCTTTGGATTTTGTTCTGAAATTTTGATTTTTTCTAAAATGCTTCAAAATTTAGGTATGACAAGATAACGCGTATCTGACAAAGATAAGAAGCCTCATGGACGAGAAAAATGAATTTACAGTGAGTTTTGATTCACGGGCGAGAAAAATGAATTTACGGCGAGTGTTGATGAAAATTGTCGTTTTTGGTAGAAAAGCAAAGGCTAACCACTTTGGATTTTTTCGTGAAATTTTGTTTTTTTCTGAAATGCTTCAAAATTTAGGTATGACAATATAACACGTATCTGACAAAAATAAGAAGCTTCACGGGCGAGAAAAATGAATTTACGATGAATTTTGATGAAAATTGCCGTTATTGAGAAAAAGCAAAGGCTAACCCCTTTGGATTTTTTTTCTGAAATTTTGATTTTTTTTAAATGCTTCAAAATTTTGGTATGACAATATAACGCGTATCTCACAAAGATAAGAAGCATCACGGGCGAGAAAAATGAATTTACGACGAGTTTTGGTGGAACTTGTCATTTTTGGTAATAAAACAAAGGCTAACCCCCTTTGGATTTTTTGTTAAATTTTGATTTTTCCGAAATGCTTCAAAATTTAGGTATGAAAACGTAACGCGTATCTGACAAATATAAGAAGCTGCACGGGCAAGAAAAATGAATTTACGGTGAGTTTTGATTCACGGGCGAGAAAAATGAATTTACGGCGAGTGTTGATGAAAATTGTCGTTTTTGGTAGAAAAGCAAAGGCTAACCCCTTTGGATTTTTGTGAATTTTTTATTTTTTCCGAAATGCTTCAAAATTTTGGTATGACAATATAACACGTATCTGACAAAGATGAGAAGCGTCACGGGCGAGAAAAATGAATTTATAATGAGTTTTGATGGAACTTGACATTTTTGGTAAAAAGCAAAGGCTAACCCCTTTGGATTTTGTTCTAAAATTTTGATTTTTTTCTGAAATGCTTCAAAATTTAGGTATGACAAAAATAACGCGTATCTCACAAAGATAAGAAGCCTCATGGGCGAGAAAAATGAATTTACATTGAGTTTTGATTCACTGGCGAGAAAAATGAATTTACGACGAGTGTTGATTAAAATTTTTGTTTTTGGTAGAAAAGCAAAATCTAACCCCTTTGGATTTTTTGGTGAAATTTTGATTTTTTTCCGAAATGCTTCAAACTTTAGGTATGACAATATAACACGTATCTGACAAAAATAAGAAGCTTCACGGGTGAGAAAAATGAATTTACGACGAATTTTGATGAAAATTGCCGTTTTTGAGAAAAATCAAAGGCTAACCCCTTTGGATTTTTTGTGAAATTTTGATTTTTTCCGAAATGCTTCAAAATTTTGGTATGACAATATAACGCGTATGTGACAAAGATAAGAAGCGTCAAGAGCGAGAAAAATGAATTTACGATGAGTTTTGATTGAACTTGTCATTTTTGGTAAAAAAAACAAAGGCTAACCCCTTTGGATTTTGTTCTGAAATTTTGATTTTTTTCCGAAATGATTCAAAATAAAGGTATGACAAGATAACGCGTATCTGACAAAGATAAGAAGCCTCATGGGTGAGAAAAATGAATTTACAGTGAGTTTTGATTCACGGGCAGGAAAAATGAATTTACGACGAGTCTTGATGAAAATTGTCGTTTTTGGTAGAAAAGCAAAGGCTAACCCCTTTGTATTTTTTTGGTGAAATTTTGTTTTTTCCGAAATGTTTCAAAATTTCGGTATGACAGTATAACACGTATCTGACAAAGATAAGAAGCACCACGGGCGACAAAAATAAATTTACGACGAGTTTTGATGGAACTTGTCATTTTTGGTAAAAAACAAAGGCTAACCCCTTTGGATTTTGTTCTGAAATTTTGATTTTTTTTTCCGAAATGCTTCAAAATTTAGCTATGACAAGATAACGCGTATCTGACAAAGATAAGATGCCCCATGGGCGAGAAAAATGAATTTATAATGAGTTTTGATGGAACTTGACATTTTTGGTAAAAAGCAAAGGCTAACCCCTTTGGATTTTGTTCTAAAATTTTGATTTTTTTCTAAAATGCTTCAAAATTTAGGTATGACAAAAATAACGCGTATCTCACAAAGATAAGAAGCCTCATGGGCGAGAAAAATGACTTTACAGTAAGTTTTGATTCACGGGTGAGAAAAATGAATTTACGACGAGTTTTGATGAAAATTGCCGTTTTTGGTAAAAAGCAAAGGCTAACCCCTTTGGATTTTGTTCTGAAATTTTGATTTTTTCTAAAATGCTTCAAAATTTAGGTATGACAAGATAACGCGTATCTGACAAAGATAAGAAGCCTCATGGACGAGAAAAATGAATTTACAGTGAGTTTTGATTCACGGGCGAGAAAAATGAATTTACGGCGAGTGTTGATGAAAATTGTCGTTTTTGGTAGAAAAGCAAAGGCTAACCCCTTTGGATTTTTTCGTGAAATTTTGTTTTTTTCTGAAATGCTTCAAAATTTAGGTATGACAATATAACACGTATCTGACAAAAATAAGAAGCTTCACGGGCGAGAAAAATGAATTTACGATGAATTTTGATGAAAATTGCCGTTATTGAGAAAAAGCAAAGGCTAACCCCTTTGGATTTTTTTTTCTGAAATTTTGATTTTTTTTAAATGCTTCAAAATTTTGGTATGACAATATAACGCGTATCTCACAAAGATAAGAAGCATCACGGGCGAGAAAAATGAATTTACGACGAGTTTTGGTGGAACTTGTCATTTTTGGTAATAAAACAAAGGCTAACCCCCTTTGGATTTTTTGTTAAATTTTGATTTTTCCGAAATGCTTCAAAATTTAGGTATGAAAACGTAACGCGTATCTGACAAATATAAGAAGCTGCACGGGCAAGAAAAATGAATTTACGGTGAGTTTTGATTCACGGGCGAGAAAAATGAATTTACGGCGAGTGTTGATGAAAATTGTCGTTTTTGGTAGAAAAGCAAAGGCTAACCCCTTTGGATTTTTGTGATTTTTTTATTTTTTCCGAAATGCTTCAAAATTTTGGTATGACAATATAACACGTATCTGACAAAGATGAGAAGCGTCACGGGCGAGAAAAATGAATTTATAATGAGTTTTGATGGAACTTGACATTTTTGGTAAAAAGCAAAGGCTAACCCCTTTGGATTTTGTTCTAAAATTTTGATTTTTTTCTGAAATGCTTCAAAATTTAGGTATGACAAAAATAACGCGTATCTCACAAAGATAAGAAGCCTCATGGGCGAGAAAAATGAATTTACATTGAGTTTTGATTCACTGGCGAGAAAAATGAATTTACGACGAGTGTTGATTAAAATTTTTGTTTTTGGTAGAAAAGCAAAATCTAACCCCTTTGGATTTTTTGGTGAAATTTTGATTTTTTTCCGAAATGCTTCAAACTTTAGGTATGACAATATAACACGTAACTGCAAAGATAAGAAGCTTCACAGGCAAGAAAAATGAATTTACGACGAATTTTGATGAAAATTGCCGTTTTTGAGAAAAATCAAAGGCTAACCCCTTTGGATTTTTTGTGAAATTTTGATTTTTTCCAAAGTGCTTAAAATTTTTGGTATGACAATATAACGCAAATCTGACAACGATAAGAAGCTTCACAGGCGAGAAAAATGAATTCACGACGAGTTTTGATGGAACTTGTCGTTTTTGGTAAAAAAATAAAGGCTAACCCCTTTGGATTTTTTGTGAAATTTTGATTTTTCTCCCGAAATGCTTCAAAATTTAGGTATGACAACATAACACGTATCTGACAAAGATAAGAAGCTTCACGGGCGAGAAAAATGAATTTACGACGAGTTTTAATGAAAATTGCTGTTTTTGGTAAAAAGCAAAGGCTAACCCTTTGGATTTTGTTCTGAAATTTTGATTTTTTCTGAAATGCTTCAAAATTTAGGTATGACAAGATAACGCGTATCTGACAAAGATAAGAAGCCTCATGGGGGAGAAAAATGAATTTATAGTGAGTTTTGATTCATGGGCGAGTGTTGATGAAAATTGTCGTTTTTGGTAGAAAAGCAAAAGCTAACCCCTTTGGATTTTTTGGTGAAATTTTGATTTTTTTCCGAAATGCTTCAAACTTTAGGTATGACAATATAACACGTAACTACAAAGATAAGAAGCTTCACAGGCAAGGAAAATGAATTTACGACGAATTTTGATGAAAATTGCCGTTTTTGAGAAAAATCAAAGGCTAACCCCTTTGGATTTTTTGTGAAATTTTGATTTTTTCCAAAGTGCTTAAAAATTTTGGTATGACAATATAACGCAAATCTGACAACGATAAGAAGCTTCACAGGCGAGAAAAATGAATTTACGACGAGTTTTGATGGAACTTGTCGTTTTTGGTAAAAAAATAAAGGCTAACCCCTTTGGATTTTTTGTGAAATTTTGATTTTCTCCCGAAATGCTTCAAAATTTAGGTATGACAACATAACACGTATCTGACAAAGATAAGAAGCTTCACGGGCGAGAAAAATGAATTTACGACGAGTTTTAATGAAAATTGCTGTTTTTGGTAAAAAGCAAAGGCTAACCCTTTGGATTTTGTTCTGAAATTTTGATTTTTTTCTGAAATGCTTCAAAATTTAGGTATGACAAGATAACGCGTATCTGACAAAGATAAGAAGCCTCATGGGGGAGAAAAATGAATTTACAGTGAGTTTTGATTCATGGGCGAGTGTTGATGAAAATTGTTGTTTTTGGTAGAAAAGCAAAGGCTAACCCCTTTGGATTTTTTGGTGAAATTTTGTTTTTTCTGAAATGCTTCAAAATTTAGGTATGACAATATAACACGTATCTGACAAAAATAAGAAGCTTCACGGGTGAGAAAAATGAATTTACGACGAATTTTGATGAAAATTGCCGTTTTTGAGAAAAAGCAAAGGCTAACACCTTTGGATTTTTTGTGAAATTTTGATTTTTTCCGAAATGCTTCAAAATTTTGGTATGACAATATAACGCGTATGTGACAAAGATAAGAAGCGTCAAGAGCGAGAAAAATGAATTTACGATGAGTTTTGATTGAACTTGTCATTTTTGGTAAAAAAAACAAAGGCTAACCCCTTTGGATTTTGTTCTGAAATTTTGATTTTTTTCCGAAATGATTCAAAATAAAGGTATGACAAGATAACGCGTATCTGACAAAGATAAGAAGCCTCATGGGTGAGAAAAATGAATTTACAGTGAGTTTTGATTCACGGGCAGGAAAAATGAATTTACGACGAGTCTTGATGAAAATTGTCGTTTTTGGTAGAAAAGCAAAGGCTAACCCCTTTGTATTTTTTTGGTGAAATTTTGTTTTTTCCGAAATGTTTCAAAATTTCGGTATGACAGTATAACACGTATCTGACAAAGATAAGAAGCACCACGGGCGACAAAAATAAATTTACGACGAGTTTTGATGGAACTTGTCATTTTTGGTAAAAAACAAAGGCTAACCCCTTTGGATTTTGTTCTGAAATTTTGATTTTTTTTTCCGAAATGCTTCAAAATTTAGCTATGACAAGATAACGCGTATCTGACAAAGATAAGATGCCCCATGGGCGAGAAAAATGAATTTATAATGAGTTTTGATGGAACTTGACATTTTTGGTAAAAAGCAAAGGCTAACCCCTTTGGATTTTGTTCTAAAATTTTGATTTTTTTCTAAAATGCTTCAAAATTTAGGTATGACAAAAATAACGCGTATCTCACAAAGATAAGAAGCCTCATGGGCGAGAAAAATGACTTTACAGTAAGTTTTGATTCACGGGTGAGAAAAATGAATTTACGACGAGTTTTGATGAAAATTGCCGTTTTTGGTAAAAAGCAAAGGCTAACCCCTTTGGATTTTGTTCTGAAATTTTGATTTTTTCTAAAATGCTTCAAAATTTAGGTATGACAAGATAACGCGTATCTGACAAAGATAAGAAGCCTCATGGACGAGAAAAATGAATTTACAGTGAGTTTTGATTCACGGGCGAGAAAAATGAATTTACGGCGAGTGTTGATGAAAATTGTCGTTTTTGGTAGAAAAGCAAAGGCTAACCCCTTTGGATTTTTTCGTGAAATTTTGTTTTTTTCTGAAATGCTTCAAAATTTAGGTATGACAATATAACACGTATCTGACAAAAATAAGAAGCTTCACGGGCGAGAAAAATGAATTTACGATGAATTTTGATGAAAATTGCCGTTATTGAGAAAAAGCAAAGGCTAACCCCTTTGGATTTTTTTTCTGAAATTTTGATTTTTTTTAAATGCTTCAAAATTTTGGTATGACAATATAACGCGTATCTCACAAAGATAAGAAGCATCACGGGCGAGAAAAATGAATTTACGACGAGTTTTGGTGGAACTTGTCATTTTTGGTAATAAAACAAAGGCTAACCCCCTTTGGATTTTTTGTTAAATTTTGATTTTTCCGAAATGCTTCAAAATTTAGGTATGAAAACGTAACGCGTATCTGACAAATATAAGAAGCTGCACGGGCAAGAAAAAAGAATTTACGGTGAGTTTTGATTCACGGGCGAGAAAAATGAATTTACGGCGAGTGTTGATGAAAATTGTCGTTTTTGGTAGAAAAGCAAAGGCTAACCCCTTTGGATTTTTGTGAATTTTTTATTTTTTCCGAAATGCTTCAAAATTTTGGTATGACAATATAACACGTATCTGACAAAGATGAGAAGCGTCACGGGCGAGAAAAATGAATTTATAATGAGTTTTGATGGAACTTGACATTTTTGGTAAAAAGCAAAGGCTAACCCCTTTGGATTTTGTTCTAAAATTTTGATTTTTTTCTGAAATGCTTCAAAATTTAGGTATGACAAAAATAACGCGTATCTCACAAAGATAAGAAGCCTCATGGGCGAGAAAAATGAATTTACATTGAGTTTTGATTCACTGGCGAGAAAAATGAATTTACGACGAGTGTTGATTAAAATTTTTGTTTTTGGTAGAAAAGCCAAATCTAACCCCTTTGGATTTTTTGGTGAAATTTTGATTTTTTTCCGAAACGCTTCAAACTTTAGGTATGACAATATAACACGTAACTGCAAAGATAAGAAGCTTCACAGGCAAGAAAAATGAATTTACGACGAATTTTGATGAAAATTGCCGTTTTTGAGAAAAATCAAAGGCTAACCCCTTTGGATTTTTTGTGAAATTTTGATTTTTTCCAAAGTGCTTAAAAATTTTGGTATGACAATATAACGCAAATCTCACAACGATAAGAAGCTTCACAGGCGAGAAAAATGAATTTACGACGAGTTTTGATGGAACTTGTCGTTTTTGGTAAAAAAATAAAGGCTAACCCCTTTGGATTTTTTGTGAAATTTTGATTTTTCTCCCGAAATGCTTCAAAATTTAGGTATGACAACATAACACGTATCTGACAAAGATAAGAAGCTTCACGGGCGAGAAAAATGAATTTACGACGAGTTTTAATGAAAATTGCTGTTTTTGGTAAAAAGCAAAGGCTAACCCTTTGGATTTTGTTCTGAAATTTTGATTTTTTCTGAAATGCTTCAAAATTTAGGTATGACAAGATAACGCGTATCTGACAAAGATAAGAAGCCTCATGGGGGAGAAAAATGAATTTATAGTGAGTTTTGATTCATGGGCGAGTGTTGATGAAAATTGTCGTTTTTGGTAGAAAAGCAAAGGCTAACCCCTTTGGATTTTTTGGTGAAATTTTGTTTTTTCTGAAATGCTTCAAAATTTAGGTATGACAATATAACACGTATCTGACAAAAATAAGAAGCTTCACGGGTGAGAAAAATGAATTTACGACGAATTTTGATGAAAATTGCCGTTTTTGAGAAAAAGCAAAGGCTAACACCTTTGGATTTTCTGTGAAATTTTGATTTTTTCCGAAATGCTTCAAAATTTTGGTATGACAATATAACGCGTATGTGACAAAGATAAGAAGCGTCAAGAGCGAGAAAAATGAATTTACGATGAGTTTTGATTGAACTTGTCATTTTTGGTAAAAAAAACAAAGGCTAACCCCTTTGGATTTTGTTCTGAAATTTTGATTTTTTCCGAAATGCTTCAAAATAAAGGTATGACAAGATAACGCGTATCTGACAAAGATAAGAAGCCTCATGGGTGAGAAAAATGAATTTACAGTGAGTTTTGATTCACGGGCAGGAAAAATGAATTTATGACGAGTCTTGATGAAAATTGTCGTTTTTGGTAGAAAAGCAAAGGCTAACCCCTTTGTATTTTTTTGGTGAAATTTTGTTTTTTCCGAAATGTTTCAAAATTTTGGTATGACAATATAACACGTATCTGACAAAGATAAGAAGCACCACGGGGGACAAAAATGAATTTACGACGAGTTTTGATGGAACTTGTCATTTTTGGTAAAAAACAAAGGCTAACCCCTTTGGATTTTGTTCTGAAATTTTGATTTGTTTTTCCGAAATGCTTCAAAATTTAGGTATGACAAGATAACGCGTATCTGACAAAGATAAGATGCCCCATGGGCGAGAAAAATGAATTTACATTGAGTTTTGATTCACGGGCGAGAAAAATGTATTTACGGCGAGTGTTGATGAAAATTGTCGTTTTTCGTAGAAAAGCAAAGGCTAACCCCTTTGGATTTTTTGGTGAAATTTTGTTTTTTCTGAAATGCTTCAAAATTTAGGTATGACAATATAACACGTATCTGACAAATATAAGAAGCTTCATGGGCGAGAAAAATGAATTTACGACAAGTTTTGATGGAACTTGTCATTTTTGGTAAAAAGCAAAGGCTAACCCCATTGGATTTTCTTCTGAAATTTTGATTTTTTTCTGAAATGCTTCAAAATTTAGGTATGATAAGATAACGCGTATCTGACAAATATAAGAAACCTCATGGGCGAGAGAAATGAATTTACATTGAGTTTTGATTCACAGGCGAGAAAAATGAATTTACTGCGAGTGTTGATGAAAATTGTCGTTTTAGGTAGAAAAGCAAAGGCTAACCCCCTTTGAATTTTTTGTGAAATTTTGATTTTTTTTCTGAAATGCTTCAAAATTTAGGTATGACAATAAAACACATAACTGACAAAGAGAAGAAACTTCACAGGCGAGAAAAATGAATTTACGACGAATTTTGATGAAAATTGCCATTTTTGAGAAAAATCAAAGGCTAACCCCTTTGGGATTTTTTGTGAAATTTTGATTTTTTCCGAAATGCTTAAAAATTTTGGTATGACAATATAACGCAAATCTGACAAAGATAAGAAGCTTCACAGGTGAGAAAAATGAATTTACGATGAGTTTTGATGGTACTTGTCGTTTTTGGTAAAAAAACAAAGGCTAACCCCTTTGGATTTTTTGTGAAATTTTGATTTTTTTTCTGAAATGCTTCAAAATTTTGGTATGACAACATAACACGTATCTGACAAAGATAAGAAGCTTCAAGGGCGAGAAAAATGAATTTACTACGAGTTTTGATGAAAATTGCCGTTTTTGGTAAAAAGCAAAGGCTAACCCCTTTTGATTTTGTTCTGAAATTTTGATTTTTTTCTGAAATGCTTCAAAATTTAGGTATGACAAGATAACGCGTATGTGACAAAGATAAGAAGCCTCATGGGCGAGAAAAATGAATTTACAGTGAGTTTAGATTCACGGGCGAGAAAAATGAATTTACGGCGAGTGTTGATGAAAATTGTCGTTTTTGGTAGAAAAGCAAAGGCTAACCCCTTTGGATTTTTTGGTGAAATTTTGTTTTTTCTGAAATGCTTCAAAATTTTGGTATGACAATATAAAGCGTATCTGACAAAGATAAGAAGCATCACGGGCGAGAAAAATGAATTTACGACGAGTTTTAATGAAAATTGCTGTTTTTGGTAAAAAGCAAAGGCTAACCCTTTGGATTTTGTTCTGAAATTTTGTTTTTTTCTGAAATGCTTCAAAATTTAGGTATGACAAGATAACGCGTATCTGACAAAGATAAGAAGCCTCATGGGGGAGAAAAATGAATTTACAGTGAGTTTTGATTCATGGGCGAGTGTTGATGAAAATTGTCGTTTTTGGTAGAAAAGCAAAGGCTAACCCCTTTGGATTTTTTGGTGAAATTTTTTTTCTGAAATGCTTCAAAATTTAGGTATGACAATATAACACGTATCTGACAAAAATAAGAAGCTTCACGGGTGAGAAAAATGAATTTACGACGAATTTTGATGAAAATTCCCGTTTTTGAGAAAAAGCAAAGGCTAACACCTTTGGATTTTTTGTGAAATTTTGATTTTTTCCGAAATGCTTCAAAATTTTGGTATGACAATACAACGCGTATGTGACAAAGATAAGAAGCGTCAACAGCGAGAAAAATGAATTTACGACAAGTTTTGATTGAACTTGTCATTTTTGGTAAAAAAAACAAAGGCTAACCCCTTTGGATTTTGTTCTGAAATTTTGATTTTTTTCCGAAATGCTTCAAAATAAAGGTATGACAAGATAACGCGTATATGACAAAGATAAGAAGCCTCATGGGTGAGAAAAATGAATTTACAGTGAGTTTTGATTCACGGGCAGGAAAAATGAATTTACGACGAGTCTTGATGAAAATTGTCGTTTTTGGTAGAAAAGCAAAGGCTAACCCCTTTGTATTTTTTTGGTGAAATTTTGTTTTTTCTGAAATGTTTCAAAATTTCGGTATGACAATATAACACGTATCTGACAAAGATAAGAAGCACCACGGGCGACAAAAATGAATTTACGACGAGTTTTGATGGAACTTGTCATTTTTGGTAAAAAACAAAGGCTAACCCCTTTGGATTTTGTTCTGAAATTTTGATTTTTTTTCCGAAATGCTTCAAAATTTAGGTATGACAAGATAACGCGTATCTGACAAAGATAAGATGCCCCATGGGCGAGAAAAATGAATTTACATTGAGTTTTGATTCACGGGCGAGAAAAATGTATTTACGGCGAGTGTTGATGAAAATTGTCGTTTTTCGTAGAAAAGCAAAGGCTAACCCCTTTGGATTTTTTGGTGAAATTTTGTTTTTTCTGAAATGCTTCAAAATTTAGGTATGACAATATAACACGTATCTGAAAAATATAAGAAGCTTCATGGGCGAGAAAAATGAATTTACGACAAGTTTTGATGGAACTTGTCATTTTTGGTAAAAAGCAAAGGCTAACCCCATTGGATTTTCTTCAGAAATTTTGATTTTTTTCTGAAATGCTTCAAAATTTAGGTATGATAAGATAACGCGTATCTGACAAATATAAGAAACCTCATGGGCGAGAAAAATGAATTTACATTGAGTTTTGATTCACAGGCGAGAAAAATGAATTTACTGCGAGTGTTGATGAAAATTGTCGTTTTAGGTAGAAAAGCAAAGGCTAACCCCCTTTGAATTTTTTGTGAAATTTTGATTTTTTTTCTGAAATGCTTCAAAATTTAGGTATGACAATAAAACACATAACTGACAAAGATAAGAAACTTCACAGGCGAGAAAAATGAATTTACGACGAATTTTGATGAAAATTGCCATTTTTGAGAAAAATCAAAGGCTAACCCCTTTGGGATTTTTTGTGAAATTTTGATTTTTTCCGAAATGCTTAAAAATTTTGGTATGACAATATAACGCAAATCTGACAAAGATAAGAAGCTTCACAGGTGAGAAAAATGAATTTACGATGAGTTTTGATGGTACTTGTCGTTTTTGGTAAAAAAACAAAGGCTAACCCCTTTGGATTTTTTGTGAAATTTTGATTTTTTTTCCGAAATGCTTCAAAATTTTGGTATGACAACATAACACGTATCTGACAAAGATAAGAAGCTTCAAGGGCGAGAAAAATGAATTTACTACGAGTTTTGATGAAAATTGCCATTTTTGGTAAAAAGCAAAGGCTAACCCCTTTTGATTTTGTTCTGAAATTTTGATTTTTTTCTGAAATGCTTCAAAATTTAGGTATGACAAGATAACGCGTATGTGACAAAGATAAGAAGCCTCATGGGCGAGAAAAATGAATTTACAGTGAGTTTAGATTCACAGGCGAGAAAAATGAATTTACGGCGAGTGTTGATGAAAATTGTCGTTTTTGGTAGAAAAGCAAAGGCTAACCCCTTTGGATTTTTTGGTGAAATTTTGTTTTTTCTAAAATGCTTCAAAATTTTGGTATGACAATATAAAGCGTATCTGACAAAGATAAGAAGCATCACGGGCGAGAAAAATGAATTTACGACGAGTTTTAATGAAAATTGCTGTTTTTGGTAAAAAGCAAAGGCTAACCCTTTGGATTTTGTTCTGAAATTTTGATTTTTTCTGAAATGCTTCAAAATTTAGGTATGACAAGATAACGCGTATCTGACAAAGATAAGAAGCCTCATGGGGGAGAAAAATGAATTTACAGTGAGTTTTGATTCATGGGCGAGTGTTGATGAAAATTGTCGTTTTTGGTAGAAAAGCAAAGGCTAACCCCTTTGGATTTTTTGGTGAAATTTTTTTTTCTGAAATGCTTCAAAATTTAGGTATGACAATATAACACGTATCTGACAAAAATAAGAAGCTTCACGGGTGAGAAAAATGAATTTACAACGAATTTTGATGAAAATTCCCGTTTTTGAGAAAAAGCAAAGGCTACACCTTTGGATTTTTTGTGAAATTTTGATTTTTTCCGAAATGCTTCAAAATTTTGGTATGACAATACAACGCGTATGTGACAAAGATAAGAAGCGTCAAGAGCGAGAAAAATGAATTTACGACGAGTTTTGATTGAACTTGTCATTTTTGATAAAAAAAACAAAGGCTAACCCCTTTGGATTTTGTTCTGAAATTTTGATTTTTTTCCGAAATGCTTCAAAATAAAGGTATGACAAGATAACGCGTATCTGACAAAGATAAGAAGCCTCATGGGTGAGAAAAATGAATTTACAGTGAGTTTTGATTCACGGGCAGGAAAAATGAATTTACGACGAGTCTTGATGAAAATTGTCGTTTTTGGTAGAAAAGCAAAGGCTAACCCCTTTGTATTTTTTTGGTGAAATTTTGTTTTTTTCTGAAATGTTTCAAAATTTCGGTATGACAATATAACACGTATCTGACAAAGATAAGAAGCACCACGGGAGACAAAAATGAATTTACGACGAGTTTTGATGGAACTTGTCATTTTTGGTAAAAAACAAAGGCTAACCCCTTTGGATTTTGTTCTGAAATTTTGATTTTTTTTCCGAAATGCTTCAAAATTTAGGTATGACAAGATAACGCGTATCTGACAAAGATAAGATACCCCATGGGCGAGAAAAATGAATTTACATTGAGTTTTGATTCACGGGCGAGAAAAATGTATTTACGGCGAGTGTTGATGAAAATTGTCGTTTTTCGTAGAAAAGCAAAGGCTAACCCCTTTGGATTTTTTGGTGAAATTTTGTTTTTTCTGAAATGCTTCAAAATTTAGGTATGACAATATAACACGTATCTGACAAATATAAGAAGCTTCATGGGCGAGAAAAATGAATTTACGACAAGTTTTGATGGAACTTGTCATTTTTGGTAAAAAGCAAAGGCTAACCCCATTGGATTTTCTTCTGAAATTTTGATTTTTTTTCTGAAATGCTTTAAAATTTAGGTATGATAAGATAACGTGTATCTAACAAATATAAGAAAACTCATGGGCGAGAAAAATGAATTTACATTGAGTTTTGATTCACAGGCGAGAAAAATGAATTTACTGTGAGTGTTGATGAAAATTGTCGTTTTAGGTAGAAAAGCAAAGGCTAACCCCCTTTGAATTTTTTGTGAAATTTTGATTTTTTTTCTGAAATGCTTCAAAATTTAGGTATGACAATAAAACACATAACTGACAAAGATAAGAAACTTCACATGCGAGAAAAATGAATTTACGACAAATTTTGATGAAAATTGCCATTTTTGAGAAAAATCAAAGGCTAACCCCTTTGGGATTTTTTGTGAAATTTTGATTTTTTCCGAAATGCTTAAAAATTTTGGTATGACAATATAACGCAAATCTGACAAAGATAAGAAGCTTCACAGGTGAGAAAAATGAATTTACGATGAGTTTTGATGGTACTTGTCGTTTTTGGTAAAAAAACAAAGGCTAACCCCTTTGGATTTTTTGTGAAATTTTGATTTTTTTTCCGAAATGCTTCAAAATTTTGGTATGACAACATAACACGTATCTGACAAAGATAAGAAGCTTCAAGGGCGAGAAAAATGAATTTACTACGAGTTTTGATGAAAATTGCCGTTTTTGGTAAAAAGCAAATGCTAACCCCTTTTGATTTTGTTCTGAAATTTTGATTTTTTTCTGAAATGCTTCAAAATTTAGGTATGACAAGATAACGCGTATCTGACAAAGATAAGAAGCCTCATGGGGGAGAAAAATGAATTTATAGTGAGTTTTGATTCATGGGCGAGTGTTGATGAAAATTGTCGTTTTTGGTAGAAAAGCAAAGGCTAACCCCTTTGGATTTTTTGGTGAAATTTTGTTTTTTCTGAAATGCTTCAAAATTTAGGTATGACAATATAACACGTATCTGACAAAAATAAGAAGCTTCACGGGTGAGAAAAATGAATTTACGACGAATTTTGATGAAAATTGCCGTTTTTGAGAAAAAGCAAAGGCTAACACCTTTGGATTTTCTGTGAAATTTTAATTTTTTCCGAAATGCTTCAAAATTTTGGTATGACAATATAACGCGTATGTGACAAAGATAAGAAGCGTCAAGAGCGAGAAAAATGAATTTACGATGAGTTTTGATTGAACTTGTCATTTTTGGTAAAAAAAACAAAGGCTAACCCCTTTGGATTTTGTTCTGAAATTTTGATTTTTTCCGAAATGCTTCAAAATAAAGGTATGACAAGATAACGCGTATCTGACAAAGATAAGAACCCTCATGGGTGAGAAAAATGAATTTACAGTGAGTTTTGATTCACGGGCAGGAAAAATGAATTTATGACGAGTCTTGATGAAAATTGTCGTTTTTGGTAGAAAAGCAAAGGCTAACCCCTTTGTATTTTTTTGGTGAAATTTTGTTTTTTCCGAAATGTTTCAAAATTTCGGTATGACAATATAACACGTATCTGACAAAGATAAGAAGCACCACGGGCGACAAAAATGAATTTACGACGAGTTTTGATGGAACTTGTCATTTTTGGTAAAAAACAAAGGCTAACCCCTTTGGATTTTGTTCTGAAATTTTGATTTTTTTTCCGAAATGCTTCAAAATTTAGGTATGACAAGATAACGCGTATCTGACAAAGATAAGATGCCCCATGGGCGAGAAAAATGAATTTACATTGAGTTTTGATTCACGGGCGAGAAAAATGTATTTACGGCGAGTGTTGATGAAAATTGTCGTTTTTCGTAGAAAAGCAAAGGCTAACCCCTTTGGATTTTTTGGTGAAATTTTGTTTTTTCTGAAATGCTTCAAAATTTAGGTATGACAATATAACACGTATCTGACAAATATAAGAAGCTTCATGGGCGAGAAAAATGAATTTACGACAAGTTTTGATGGAACTTGTCATTTTTGGTAAAAAGCAAAGGCTAACCCCATTGGATTTTCTTCTGAAATTTTGATTTTTTTCTGAAATGCTTCAAAATTTAGGTATGATAAGATAACGCGTATCTGACAAATATAAGAAACCTCATGGGCGAGAAAAATGAATTTACATTGAGTTTTGATTCACAGGCGAGAAAAATGAATTTACTGCGAGTGTTGATGAAAATTGTCGTTTTAGGTAGAAAAGCAAAGGCTAACCCCCTTTGAATTTTTTGTGAAATTTTGATTTTTTTTCTGAAATGCTTCAAAATTTAGGTATGACAATAAAACACATAACTGACAAAGAGAAGAAACTTCACAGGCGAGAAAAATGAATTTACGACGAATTTTGATGAAAATTGCCATTTTTGAGAAAAATCAAAGGCTAACCCCTTTGGGATTTTTTGTGAAATTTTGATTTTTTCCGAAATGCTTAAAAATTTTGGTATGACAATATAACGCAAATCTGACAAAGATAAGAAGCTTCACAGGTGAGAAAAATGAATTTACGATGAGTTTTGATGGTACTTGTCGTTTTTGGCAAAAAAACAAAGGCTAACCCCTTTGGATTTTTTGTGAAATTTTGATTTTTTTTCCGAAATGCTTCAAAATTTTGGTATGACAACATAACACGTATCTGACAAAGATAAGAAGCTTCAAGGGCGAGAAAAATGAATTTACTACGAGTTTTGATGAAAATTGCCGTTTTTGGTAAAAAGCAAAGGCTAACCCCTTTTGATTTTGTTCTGAAATTTTGATTTTTTTCTGAAATGCTTCAAAATTTAGGTATGACAAGATAACGCGTATGTGACAAAGATAAGAAGCCTCATGGGCGAGAAAAATGAATTTACAGTGAGTTTAGATTCACGGGCGAGAAAAATGAATTTACGGCGAGTGTTGATGAAAATTGTCGTTTTTGGTAGAAAAGCAAAGGCTAACCCCTTTGGATTTTTTGGTGAAATTTTGTTTTTTCTGAAATGCTTCAAAATTTTGGTATGACAATATAAAGCGTATCTGACAAAGATAAGAAGCATCACGGGCGAGAAAAATGAATTTACGACGAGTTTTAATGAAAATTGCTGTTTTTGGTAAAAAGCAAAGGCTAACCCTTTGGATTTTGTTCTGAAATTTTGTTTTTTTCTGAAATGCTTCAAAATTTAGGTATGACAAGATAACGCGTATCTGACAAAGATAAGAAGCCTCATGGGGGAGAAAAATGAATTTACAGTGAGTTTTGATTCATGGGCGAGTGTTGATGAAAATTGTCGTTTTTGGTAGAAAAGCAAAGGCTAACCCCTTTGGATTTTTTGGTGAAATTTTTTTTTCTGAAATGCTTCAAAATTTAGGTATGACAATATAACACGTATCTGACAAAAATAAGAAGCTTCACGGGTGAGAAAAATGAATTTACGACGAATTTTGATGAAAATTCCCGTTTTTGAGAAAAAGCAAAGGCTAACACCTTTGGATTTTTTGTGAAATTTTGATTTTTTCCGAAATGCTTCAAAATTTTGGTATGACAATACAACGCGTATGTGACAAAGATAAGAAGCGTGAACAGCGAGAAAAATGAATTTACGACGAGTTTTGATTGAACTTGTCATTTTTGGTAAAAAAAACAAAGGCTAACCCCTTTGGATTTTGTTCTGAAATTTTGATTTTTTTTCCGAAATGCTTCAAAATAAAGGTATGACAAGATAACGCGTATATGACAAAGATAAGAAGCCTCATGGGTGAGAAAAATGAATTTACAGTGAGTTTTGATTCACGGGCAGGAAAAATGAATTTACGACGAGTCTTGATGAAAATTGTCGTTTTTGGTAGAAAAGCAAAGGCTAACCCCTTTGTATTTTTTTGGTGAAATTTTGTTTTTTCTGAAATGTTTCAAAATTTCGGTATGACAATATAACACGTATCTGACAAAGATAAGAAGCACCACGGGCGACAAAAATGAATTTACGACGAGTTTTGATGGAACTTGTCATTTTTGGTAAAAAACAAAGGCTAACCCCTTTGGATTTTGTTCTGAAATTTTGATTTTTTTTCCGAAATGCTTCAAAATTTAGGTATGACAAGATAACGCGTATCTGACAAAGATAAGATGCCCCATGGGCGAGAAAAATGAATTTACATTGAGTTTTGATTCACGGGCGAGAAAAATGTATTTACGGCGAGTGTTGATGAAAATTGTCGTTTTTCGTAGAAAAGCAAAGGCTAACCCCTTTGGATTTTTTGGTGAAATTTTGTTTTTTCTGAAATGCTTCAAAATTTAGGTATGACAATATAACACATATCTGAAAAATATAAGAAGCTTCATGGGCGAGAAAAATGAATTTACGACAAGTTTTGATGGAACTTGTCATTTTTGGTAAAAAGCAAAGGCTAACCCCATTGGATTTTCTTCTGAAATTTTGATTTTTTTCTGAAATGCTTCAAAATTTAGGTATGATAAGATAACGCGTATCTGACAAATATAAGAAACCTCATGGGCGAGAAAAATGAATTTACATTGAGTTTTGATTCACAGGCGAGAAAAATGAATTTACTGCGAGTGTTGATGAAAATTGTCGTTTTAGGTAGAAAAGCAAAGGCTAACCCCCTTTGAATTTTTTGTGAAATTTTGATTTTTTTTCTGAAATGCTTCAAAATTTAGGTATGACAATAAAACACATAACTGACAAAGATAAGAAACTTCACAGGCGAGAAAAATGAATTTACGACGAATTTTGATGAAAATTGCCATTTTTGAGAAAAATCAAAGGCTAACCCCTTTGGGATTTTTTGTGAAATTTTGATTTTTTCCGAAATGCTTAAAAATTTTGGTATGACAATATAACGCAAATCTGACAAAGATAAGAAGCTTCAAAGGTGAGAAAAATGAATTTACGATGAGTTTTGATGGTACTTGTCGTTTTTGGTAAAAAAACAAAGGCTAACCCCTTTGGATTTTTTGTGAAATTTTGATTTTTTTTCCGAAATGCTTCAAAATTTTGGTATGACAACATAACACGTATCTGACAAAGATAAGAAGCTTCAAGGGCGAGAAAAATGAATTTACTACGAGTTTTGATGAAAATTGCCATTTTTGGTAAAAAGCAAAGGCTAACCCCTTTTGATTTTGTTCTGAAATTTTGATTTTTTTCTGAAATGCTTCAAAATTTAGGTATGACAAGATAACGCGTATGTGACAAAGATAAGAAGCCTCATGGGCGAGAAAAATGAATTTACAGTGAGTTTAGATTCACGGGCGAGAAAAATGAATTTACGGCGAGTGTTGATGAAAATTGTCGTTTTTTGTAGAAAAGCAAAGGCTAACCCCTTTGGATTTTTTGGTGAAATTTTGTTTTTTCTAAAATGCTTCAAAATTTTGGTATGACAATATAAAGCGTATCTGACAAAGATAAGAAGCATCACGGGCGAGAAAAATGAATTTACGACGAGTTTTAATGAAAATTGCTGTTTTTGGTAAAAAGCAAAGGCTAACCCTTTGGATTTTGTTCTGAAATTTTGTTTTTTTCTGAAATGCTTCAAAATTTAGGTATGACAAGATAACGCGTATCTGACAAAGATAAGAAGCCTCATGGGGGAGAAAAATGAATTTACAGTGAGTTTTGATTCATGGGCGAGTGTTGATGAAAATTGTCGTTTTTGGTAGAAAAGCAAAGGCTAACCCCTTTGGATTTTTTGGTGAAATTTTTTTTTCTGAAATGCTTCAAAATTTAGGTATGACAATATAACACGTATCTGACAAAAATAAGAAGCTTCACGGGTGAGAAAAATGAATTTACGACGAATTTTGATGAAAATTCCCGTTTTTGAGAAAAAGCAAAGGCTAACACCTTTGGATTTTTTGTGAAATTTTGATTTTTTCCGAAATGCTTCAAAATTTTGGTATGACAATACAACGCGTATGTGACAAAGATAAGAAGCGTCAACAGTGAGAAAAATGAATTTACGACGAGTTTTGATTGAACTTGTCATTTTTCGTAAAAAAAACAAAGGCTAACCCCTTTGGATTTTGTTCTGAAATTTTGATTTTTTTCCGAAATGCTTCAAAATAAAGGTATGACAAGATAACGCGTATATGACAAAGATAAGAAGCCTCATGGGTGAGAAAAATGAATTTACAGTGAGTTTTGATTCACGGGCAGGAAAAATGAATTTACGACGAGTCTTGATGAAAATTGTCGTTTTTGGTAGAAAAGCAAAGGCTAACCCCTTTGTATTTTTTTGGTGAAATTTTGTTTTTTCTGAAATGTTTCAAAATTTCGGTATGACAATATAACACGTATCTGACAAAGATAAGAAGCACCACGGGCGACAAAAATGAATTTACGACGAGTTTTGATGGAACTTGTCATTTTTGGTAAAAAACAAAGGCTAACCCCTTTGGATTTTGTTCTGAAATTTTGATTTTTTTTCCGAAATGCTTCAAAATTTAGGTATGACAAGATAACGCGTATCTGACAAAGATAAGATGCCCCATGGGCGAGAAAAATGAATTTACATTGAGTTTTGATTCACGGGCGAGAAAAATGTATTTACGGCGAGTGTTGATGAAAATTGTCGTTTTTCGTAGAAAAGCAAAGGCTAACCCCTTTGGATTTTTTGGTGAAATTTTGTTTTTTCTGAAATGCTTCAAAATTTAGGTATGACAATATAACACGTATCTGAAAAATATAAGAAGCTTCATGGGCGAGAAAAATGAATTTACGACAAGTTTTGATGGAACTTGTCATTTTGGGTAAAAAGCAAAGGCTAACCCCATTGGATTTTCTTCTGAAATTTTGATTTTTTTCTGAAATGCTTCAAAATTTAGGTATGATAAGATAACGCGTATCTGACAAATATAAGAAACCTCATGGGCGAGAAAAATGAATTTACATTGAGTTTTGATTCACAGGCGAGAAAAATGAATTTACTGCGAGTGTTGATGAAAATTGTCGTTTTAGGTAGAAAAGCAAAGGCTAACCCCCTTTGAATTTTTTGTGAAATTTTGATTTTTTTTCTGAAATGCTTCAAAATTTAGGTATGACAATAAAACACATAACTGACAAAGATAAGAAACTTCACAGGCGAGAAAAATGAATTTACGACGAATTTTGATGAAAATTGCCATTTTTGAGAAAAATCAAAGGCTAACCCCTTTGGGATTTTTTGTGAAATTTTGATTTTTTCCGAAATGCTTAAAAATTTTGGTATGACAATATAACGCAAATCTGACAAAGATAAGAAGCTTCAAAGGTGAGAAAAATGAATTTACGATGAGTTTTGATGGTACTTGTCGTTTTTGGTAAAAAAACAAAGGCTAACCCCTTTGGATTTTTTGTGAAATTTTGATTTTTTTTCCGAAATGCTTCAAAATTTTGGTATGACAACATAACACGTATCTGACAAAGATAAGAAGCTTCAAGGGCGAGAAAAATGAATTTACTACGAGTTTTGATGAAAATTGCCATTTTTGGTAAAAAGCAAAGGCTAACCCCTTTTGATTTTGTTCTGAAATTTTGATTTTTTTCTGAAATGCTTCAAAATTTAGGTATGACAAGATAACGCGTATGTGACAAAGATAAGAAGCCTCATGGGCGAGAAAAATGAATTTACAGTGAGTTTAGATTCACGGGCGAGAAAAATGAATTTACGGCGAGTGTTGATGAAAATTGTCGTTTTTTGTAGAAAAGCAAAGGCTAACCCCTTTGGATTTTTTGGTGAAATTTTGTTTTTTCTAAAATGCTTCAAAATTTTGGTATGACAATATAAAGCGTATCTGACAAAGATAAGAAGCATCACGGGCGAGAAAAATGAATTTACGACGAGTTTTAATGAAAATTGCTGTTTTTGGTAAAAAGCAAAGGCTAACCCTTTGGATTTTGTTCTGAAATTTTGATTTTTTCTGAAATGCTTCAAAATTTAGGTATGACAAGATAACGCGTATCTGACAAAGATAAGAAGCCTCATGGGGGAGAAAAATGAATTTACAGTGAGTTTTGATTCATGGGCGAGTGTTGATGAAAATTGTCGTTTTTGGTAGAAAAGCAAAGGCTAACCCCTTTGGATTTTTTGGTGAAATTTTTTTTTTCTGAAATGCTTCAAAATTTAGGTATGACAATATAACATGTATCTGACAAAAATAAGAAGCTTCACGGGTGAGAAAAATGAATTTACAACGAATTTTGATGAAAATTCCCGTTTTTGAGAAAAAGCAAAGGCTAACACCTTTGGATTTTTTGTGAAATTTTGATTTTTTCAGAAATGCTTCAAAATTTTGGTATGACAATATAACGCGTATGTGACAAAGATAAGAAGCGTCAAGAGCGAGAAAAATGAATTTACGACGAGTTTTGATTGAACTTGTCATTTTTGGTAAAAAAAACAAAGGCTAACCCCTTTGGATTTTGTTCTGAAATTTTGATTTTTTTCCGAAATGCTTCAAAATAAAGGTATGACAAGATAACGCGTATCTGACAAAGATAAGAAGCCTCATGGGTGAGAAAAATGAATTTACAGTGAGTTTTGATTCACGGGCAGGAAAAATGAATTTACGACGAGTCTTGATGAAAATTGTCGTTTTTGGTAGAAAAGCAAAGGCTAACCCCTTTGTATTTTTTTGGTGAAATTTTGTTTTTTTCTGAAATGTTTCAAAATTTTGGTATGACAATATAACACGTATCTGACAAAGATAAGAAGCACCACGGGAGACAAAAATGAATTTACGATGAGTTTTGATGGAACTTGTCATTTTTGGTAAAAAACAAAGGCTAACCCCTTTGGATTTTGTTCTGAAATTTTGATTTTTTTTCCGAAATGCTTCAAAATTTAGGTATGACAAGATAACGCGTATCTGACAAAGATAAGATGCCCCATGGGCGAGAAAAATGAATTTACATTGAGTTTTGATTCACGGGCGAGAAAAATGTATTTACGGCGAGTGTTGATGAAAATTGTCGTTTTTCGTCGAAAAGCAAAGGCTAACCCCTTTGGATTTTTTGGTGAAATTTTGTTTTTTCTGAAATGCTTCAAAATTTAGGTATGACAATATAACACGTATCTGACAAATATAAGAAGCTTCATGGGCGAGAAAAATGAATTTACGACAAGTTTTGATGGAACTTGTCATTTTTGGTAAAAAGCAAAGGCTAACCCCATTGGATTTTCTTCTGAAATTTTGATTTTTTTTCTGAAATGCTTTAAAATTTAGGTATGATAAGATAACGTGTATCTAACAAATATAAGAAACCTCATGGGCGAGAAAAATGAATTTACATTGAGTTTTGATTCACAAGCGAGAAAAATGAATTTACTGTGAGTGTTGATGAAAATTGTCGTTTTAGGTAGAAAAGCAAAGGCTAACCCCCTTTGAATTTTTTGTGAAATTTTGATTTTTTTCTGAAATGCTTCAAAATTTAGGTATGACAATAAAACACATAACTGACAAAGATAAGAAACTTCACATGCGAGAAAAATGAATTTACGACAAATTTTGATGAAAATTGCCATTTTTGAGAAAAATCAAAGGCTAACCCCTTTGGGATTTTTTGTGAAATTTTGATTTTTTCCGAAATGCTTAAAAATTTTGGTATGACAATATAACGCAAATCTGACAAAGATAAGAAGCTTCACAGGTGAGAAAAATGAATTTACGATGAGTTTTGATGGTACTTGTCGTTTTTGGTAAAAAAACAAAGGCTAACCCCTTTGGATTTTTTGTGAAATTTTGATTTTTTTTCCGAAATGCTTCAAAATTTTGGTATGACAACATAACACGTATCTGACAAAGATAAGAAGCTTCAAGGGCGAGAAAAATGAATTTACTACGAGTTTTGATGAAAATTGCCGTTTTTGGTAAAAAGCAAAGGCTAACCCCTTTTGATTTTGTTCTGAAATTTTGATTTTTTTCTGAAATGCTTCAAAATTTAGGTATGACAAGATAACGCGTATGTGACAAAGATAAGAAGCCTCATGGGCGAGAAAAATGAATTTACAGTGAGTTTAGATTCACGGGCGAGAAAAATGAATTTACGGCGAGTGTTGATGAAAATTGTCGTTTTTGGTAGAAAAGCAAAGGCTAACCCCTTTGGATTTTTTGGTGAAATTTTGTTTTTTCTGAAATACTTCAAAATTTTGGTATGACAATATAAAGCGTATCTGACAAAGATAAGAAGCATCACGGGCGAGAAAAATGAATTTACGACGAGTTTTAATGAAAATTGCTGTTTTTGGTAAAAAGCAAAGGCTAACCCTTTGGATTTTGTTCTGAAATTTTGATTTTTTCTGAAATGCTTCAAAATTTAGGTATGACAAGATAACGCGTATCTGACAAAGATAAGAAGCCTCATGGGGGAGAAAAATGAATTTACAGTGAGTTTTGATTCATGGGCGAGTGTTGATGAAAATTGTCGTTTTTGGTAGAAAAGCAAAGGCTAACCCCTTTGGATTTTTTGGTGAAATTTTTTTTTTCTGAAATGCTTCAAAATTTAGGTATGACAATATAACACGTATCTGACAAAAATAAGAAGCTTCACGGGTGAGAAAAATGAATTTACGACGAATTTTGATGAAAATTCCCGTTTTTGAGAAAAAGCAAAGGCTAACACCTTTGGATTTTTTGTGAAATTTTGATTTTTTCCGAAATGCTTCAAAATTTTGGTATGACAATATAACGCGTATGTGACAAAGATAAGAAGCGTCAAGAGCGAGAAAAATGAATTTACGACGAGTTTTGATTGAACTTGTCATTTTTGGTAAAAAAAACAAAGGCTAACCCCTTTGGATTTTGTTCTGAAATTTTGATTTTTTTCCGAAATGCTTCAAAATAAAGGTATGACAAGATAACGCGTATCTGACAAAGATAAGAAGCCTCATGGGTGAGAAAAATGAATTTACAGTGAGTTTTGATTCACGGGCAGGAAAAATGAATTTACGACGAGTCTTGATGAAAATTGTCGTTTTTGGTAGAAAAGCAAAGGCTAACCCCTTTGTATTTTTTTGGTGAAATTTTGTTTTTTTCTGAAATGTTTCAAAATTTTGGTATGACAATATAACACGTATCTGACAAAGATAAGAAGCACCACGGGAGACAAAAATGAATTTACGACGAGTTTTGATGGAACTTGTCATTTTTGGTAAAAAACAAAGGCTAACCCCTTTGGATTTTGTTCTGAAATTTTGATTTTTTTTCCGAAATGCTTCAAAATTTAGGTATGACAAGATAACGCGTATCTGACAAAGATAAGATGCCCCATGGGCGAGAAAAATGAATTTACATTGAGTTTTGATTCACGGGCGAGAAAAATGTATTTACGGCGAGTGTTGATGAAAATTGTCGTTTTTCGTCGAAAAGCAAAGGCTAACCCCTTTGGATTTTTTGGTGAAATTTTGTTTTTTCTGAAATGCTTCAAAATTTAGGTATGACAATATAACACGTATCTGACAAATATAAGAAGCTTCATGGGCGAGAAAAATGAATTTACGACAAGTTTTGATGGAACTTGTCATTTTTGGTAAAAAGCAAAGGCTAACCCCATTGGATTTTCTTCTGAAATTTTGATTTTTTTTCTGAAATGCTTTAAAATTTAGGTATGATAAGATAACGTGTATCTAACAAATATAAGAAACCTCATGGGCGAGAAAAATGAATTTACATTGAGTTTTGATTCACAAGCGAGAAAAATGAATTTACTGTGAGTGTTGATGAAAATTGTCGTTTTAGGTAGAAAAGCAAAGGCTAACCCCCTTTGAATTTTTTGTGAAATTTTGATTTTTTTCTGAAATGCTTCAAAATTTAGGTATGACAATAAAACACATAACTGACAAAGATAAGAAACTTCACATGCGAGAAAAATGAATTTACGACAAATTTTGATGAAAATTGCCATTTTTGAGAAAAATCAAAGGCTAACCCCTTTGGGATTTTTTGTGAAATTTTGATTTTTTCCGAAATGCTTAAAAATTTTGGTATGACAATATAACGCAAATCTGACAAAGATAAGAAGCTTCACAGGTGAGAAAAATGAATTTACGATGAGTTTTGATGGTACTTGTCGTTTTTGGTAAAAAAACAAAGGCTAACCCCTTTGGATTTTTTGTGAAATTTTGATTTTTTTTCCGAAATGCTTCAAAATTTTGGTATGACAACATAACACGTATCTGACAAAGATAAGAAGCTTCAAGGGCGAGAAAAATGAATTTACTACGAGTTTTGATGAAAATTGCCGTTTTTGGTAAAAAGCAAAGGCTAACCCCTTTTGATTTTGTTCTGAAATTTTGATTTTTTTCTGAAATGCTTCAAAATTTAGGTATGACAAGATAACGCGTATGTGACAAAGATAAGAAGCCTCATGGGCGAGAAAAATGAATTTACAGTGAGTTTAGATTCACGGGCGAGAAAAATGAATTTACGGCGAGTGTTGATGAAAATTGTCGTTTTTGGTAGAAAAGCAAAGGCTAACCCCTTTGGATTTTTTGGTGAAATTTTGTTTTTTCTGAAATACTTCAAAATTTTGGTATGACAATATAAAGCGTATCTGACAAAGATAAGAAGCATCACGGGCGAGAAAAATGAATTTACGACGAGTTTTAATGAAAATTGCTGTTTTTGGTAAAAAGCAAAGGCTAACCCTTTGGATTTTGTTCTGAAATTTTGATTTTTTCTGAAATGCTTCAAAATTTAGGTATGACAAGATAACGCGTATCTGACAAAGATAAGAAGCCTCATGGGGGAGAAAAATGAATTTACAGTGAGTTTTGATTCATGGGCGAGTGTTGATGAAAATTGTCGTTTTTGGTAGAAAAGCAAAGGCTAACCCCTTTGGATTTTTTGGTGAAATTTTTTTTTTCTGAAATGCTTCAAAATTTAGGTATGACAATATAACACGTATCTGACAAAAATAAGAAGCTTCACGGGTGAGAAAAATGAATTTACGACGAATTTTGATGAAAATTCCCGTTTTTGAGAAAAAGCAAAGGCTAACACCTTTGGATTTTTTGTGAAATTTTGATTTTTTCCGAAATGCTTCAAAATTTTGGTATGACAATATAACGCGTATGTGACAAAGATAAGAAGCGTCAAGAGCGAGAAAAATGAATTTACGACGAGTTTTGATTGAACTTGTCATTTTTGGTAAAAAAAACAAAGGCTAACCCCTTTGGATTTTGTTCTGAAATTTTGATTTTTTTCCGAAATGCTTCAAAATAAAGGTATGACAAGATAACGCGTATCTGACAAAGATAAGAAGCCTCATGGGGTGAGAAAAATGAATTTACAGTGAGTTTTGATTCACGGGCAGGAAAAATGAATTTACGACGAGTCTTGATGAAAATTGTCGTTTTTGGTAGAAAAGCAAAGGCTAACCCCTTTGGATTTTTTGTGAAATTTTGATTTTTTTTCCGAAATGCTTCAAAATTTAGGTATGACAATAAAACACATAACTGACAAAGATAAGAAACTTCACAGGCGAGAAAAATGAATTTACGACGAATTTTGATGAAAATTGCCATTTTTGAGAAAAATCAAAGGCTAACCCCTTTGGGATTTTTTGTGAAATTTTGATTTTTTCCGAAATGCTTAAAAATTTTGGTATGACAATATAACGCAAATCTGACAAAGATAAGAAGCTTCACAGGTGAGAAAAATGAATTTACGATGAGTTTTGATGGTACTTGTCGTTTTTGGTAAAAAAACAAAGGCTAACCCCTTTGGATTTTTTGTGAAATTTTGATTTTTTTTCCGAAATGCTTCAAAATTTTGGTATGACAACATAACACGTATCTGACAAAGATAAGAAGCTTCAAGGGCGAGAAAAATGAATTTACTACGAGTTTTGATGAAAATTGCCGTTTTTGGTAAAAAGCAAAGGCTAACCCCTTTTGATTTTGTTCTGAAATTTTGATTTTTTCTGAAATGCTTCAAAATTTAGGTATGACAAGATAACGCGTATGTGACAAAGATAAGAAGCCTCATGGGCGAGAAAAATGAATTTACAGTGAGTTTAGATTCACGGGCGAGAAAAATGAATTTACGGCGAGTGTTGATGAAAATTGTCGTTTTTGGTAGAAAAGCAAAGGCTAACCCCTTTGGATTTTTTGGTGAAATTTTGTTTTTTCTGAAATGCTTCAAAATTTTGGTATGACAATATAAAGCGTATCTGACAAAGATAAGAAGCATCACGGGCGAGAAAAATGAATTTACGACGAGTTTTAATGAAAATTGCTGTTTTTGGTAAAAAGCAAAGGCTAACCCTTTGGATTTTGTTCTGAAATTTTGATTTTTTCTGAAATGCTTCAAAATTTAGGTATGACAAGATAACGCGTATCTGACAAAGATAAGAAGCCTCATGGGGGAGAAAAATGAATTTACAGTGAGTTTTGATTCATGGGCGAGTGTTGATGAAAATTGTCGTTTTTGGTAGAAAAGCAAAGGCTAACCCCTTTGGATTTTTTGGTGAAATTTTTTTTTTCTGAAATGCTTCAAAATTTAGGTATGACAATATAACACGTATCTGACAAAAATAAGAAGCTTCACGGGTGAGAAAAATGAATTTACGACGAATTTTGATGAAAATTCCCGTTTTTGAGAAAAAGCAAAGGCTAACACCTTTGGATTTTTTGTGAAATTTTGATTTTTTCCGAAATGCTTCAAAATTTTGGTATGACAATATAACGCGTATGTGACAAAGATAAGAAGCGTCAAGAGCGAGAAAAATGAATTTACGACGAGTTTTGATTGAACTTGTCATTTTTGGTAAAAAAAACAAAGGCTAACCCCTTTGGATTTTGTTCTGAAATTTTGATTTTTTTCCGAAATGCTTCAAAATAAAGGTATGACAAGATAACGCGTATCTGACAAAGATAAGAAGCCTCATGGGTGAGAAAAATGAATTTACAGTGAGTTTTGATTCACGGGCAGGAAAAATGAATTTACGACGAGTCTTGATGAAAATTGTCGTTTTTGGTAGAAAAGCAAAGGCTAACCCCTTTGTATTTTTTTTGGTGAAATTTTGTTTTTTCTGAAATGTTTCAAAATTTCGGTATGACAATATAACACGTATCTGACAAAGATAAGAAGCACCACGGGTGACAAAAATGAATTTACGACGAGTTTTGATGGAACTTGTCATTTTTGGTAAAAAACAAAGGCTAACCCCTTTGGATTTTGTTCTGAAATTTTGATTTTTTTTCCGAAATGCTTCAAAATTTAGGTATGACAAGATAACGCGTATCTGACAAAGATAAGATGCCCCATGGGCGAGAAAAATGAATTTACATTGAGTTTTGATTCACGGGCGAGAAAAATGTATTTACGGCGAGTGTTGATGAAAATTGTCGTTTTTCGTAGAAAAGCAAAGGCTAACCCCTTTGGATTTTTTGGTGAAATTTTGTTTTTTCTGAAATGCTTCAAAATTTAGGTATGACAATATAACACGTATCTGACAAATATAAGAAGCTTCATGGGCGAGAAAAATGAATTTACGACAAGTTTTGATGGAACTTGTCATTTTTGGTAAAAAGCAAAGGCTAACCCCATTGGATTTTCTTCTGAAATTTTGATTTTTTTCTGAAATGCTTCAAAATTTAGGTATGATAAGATAACGCGTATCTGACAAATATAAGAAACCTCATGGGCGAGAAAAATGAATTTACATTGAGTTTTGATTCACAGGCGAGAAAAATGAATTTACTGCGAGTGTTGATGAAAATTGTCGTTTTAGGTAGAAAAGCAAAGGCTAACCCCCTTTGAATTTTTTGTGAAATTTTTATTTTTTTTTCTGAAATGCTTCAAAATTTAGGTATGACAATAAAACACATAACTGACAAAGATAAGAAACTTCACAGGCGAGAAAAATGAATTTACGACGAATTTTGATGAAAATTGCCATTTTTGAGAAAAATCAAAGGCTAACCCCTTTGGGATTTTTTGTGAAATTTTGATTTTTTCCGAAATGCTTAAAAATTTTGGTATGACAATATAACGCAAATCTGACAAAGATAAGAAGCTTCACAGGTGAGAAAAATGAATTTACGATGAGTTTTGATGGTACTTGTCGTTTTTGGTAAAAAAACAAAGGCTAACCCCTTTGGATTTTTTGTGAAATTTTGATTTTTTTTCCGAAATGCTTCAATATTTTGGTATGACAACATAACACGTATCTGACAAAGATAAGAAGCTTCAAGGGCGAGAAAAATGAATTTACTACGAGTTTTGATGAAAATTGCCGTTTTTGGTAAAAAGCAAAGGCTAACCCCTTTTGATTTTGTTCTGAAATTTTGATTTTTTTCTGAAATGCTTCAAAATTTAGGTATGACAAGATAACGCGTATGTGACAAAGATAAGAAGCCTCATGGGCGAGAAAAATGAATTTACAGTGAGTTTAGATTCACGGGCGAGAAAAATGAATTTACGGCGAGTGTTGATGAAAATTGTCGTTTTTGGTAGAAAAGCAAAGGCTAACCCCTTTGGATTTTTTGGTGAAATTTTGTTTTTTCTGAAATGCTTCAAAATTTTGGTATGACAATATAAAGCGTATCTGACAAAGATAAGAAGCATCACGGGCGAGAAAAATGAATTTACGACGAGTTTTAATGAAAATTGCTGTTTTTGGTAAAAAGCAAAGGCTAACCCATTGGATTTTGTTCTGAAATTTTGATTTTTTCTGAAATGCTTCAAAATTTAGGTATGACAAGATAACGCGTATCTGACAAAGATAAGAAGCCTCATGGGGGAGAAAAATGAATTTACAGTGAGTTTTGATTCATGGGCGAGTGTTGATGAAAATTGTCGTTTTTGGTAGAAAAGCAAAGGCTAACCCCTTTGGATTTTTTGGTGAAATTTTTTTTTTCTGAAATGCTTCAAAATTTAGGTATGACAATATAACACGTATCCGACAAAAATAAGAAGCTTCACGGGTGAGAAAAATGAATTTACGACGAATTTTGATGAAAATTCCCGTTTTTGAGAAAAAGCAAAGGCTAACACCTTTGGATTTTTTGTGAAATTTTGATTTTTTCCGAAATGCTTCAAAATTTTGGTATGACAATATAACGCGTATGTGACAAAGATAAGAAGCGTCAAGAGCGAGAAAAATGAATTTACGACAAGTTTTGATTGAACTTGTCATTTTTGGTAAAAAAACAAAGGCTAACCCCTTTGGATTTTGTTCTGAAATTTTGATTTTTTTCCGAAATGCTTCAAAATAAAGGTATGACAAGATAACGCGTATCTGACAAAGATAAGAAGCCTCATGGGTGAGAAAAATGAATTTACAGTGAGTTTTGATTCACGGGCAGGAAAAATGAATTTACGACGAGTCTTGATGAAAATTGTCGTTTTTGGTAGAAAAGCAAAGGCTAACCCCTTTGTATTTTTTTGGTGAAATTTTGTTTTTTCTGAAATGTTTCAAAATTTCGGTATGACAATATAACACGTATCTGACAAAGATAAGAAGCACCACGGGCGACAAAAATGAATTTACGACGATTTTTGATGGAACTTGTCATTTTTGGTAAAAAACAAAGGCTAACCCCTTTGGATTTTGTTCTGAAATTTTGATTTTTTTTCCGAAATGCTTCAAAATTTAGGTATGACAAGATAACACGTATCTGATAAAGATAAGATGCCCCATGGGCGAGAAAAATGAATTTACATTGAGTTTTGATTCATGGGCGAGAAAAATGTATTTACGGCGAGTGTTGATGAAAATTGTCGTTTTTCGTAGAAAAGCAAAGGCTAACCCCTTTGGATTTTTTGGTGAAATTTTGTTTTTTCTGAAATGCTTCAAAATTTAGGTATGACAATATAACACGTATCTGACAAATATAAGAAGCTTCATGGGCGAGAAAAATGAATTTACGACAAGTTTTGATGGAACTTGTCATTTTGGTAAAAAGCAAAGGCTAACCCCATTGGATTTTCTTCTGAAATTTTGATTTTTTTCTGAAATGCTTCAAAATTTAGGTATGATAAGATAACGCGTATCTGACAAATATAAGAAACCTCATGGGCGAGAAAAATGAATTTACATTGAGTTTTGATTCACAGGCGAGAAAAATGAATTTACTGCGAGTGTTGATGAAAATTGTTGTTTTAGGTAGAAAAGCAAAGGCTAACCCCCTTTGAATTTTTTGTGAAATTTTGATTTTTTTTCTCTGAAATGCTTCAAAATTTAGGTATGACAATAAAACACATAACTGACAAAGATAAGAAACTTCACAGGCGAGAAAAATGAATTTACGACGAATTTTGATGAAAATTGCCATTTTTGAGAAAAATCAAAGGCTAACCCCTTTGGGATTTTTTGTGAAATTTTGATTTTTTCCGAAATGATTAAAAATTTTGGTATGACAATATAACGCAAATCTGACAAAGATAAGAAGCTTCACAGGTGAAAAAAATGAATTTACTATGAGTTTTGATGGTACTTGTCGTTTTTGGTAAAAAAACAAAGGCTAACCCCTTTGGATTTTTAGTGAAATTTTGATTTTTTCCCGAAATGCTTCAAAATTTTGGTATGACAACATAACACGTATCTGACAAAGATAAGAAGCTTCAAGGGCGAGAAAAATGAATTTACTACGAGTTTTGATGAAAATTGCCGTTTTTGGTAAAAAGCAAAGGCTAACCCCTTTTGATTTTGTTCTGAAATTTTGATTTTTTCTGAAATGCTTCAAAATTTAGGTATGACAAGATAACGCGTATGTGACAAAGATAAGAAGCCTTATGGACGAGAAAAATGAATTTACAGTGAGTTTAGATTCACGGGCGAGAAAAATGAATTTACGGCGAGTGTTGATGAAAATTGTCGTTTTTGGTAGAAAAGCAAAGGCTAACCCCTTTGGATTTTTTGGTGAAATTTTGTTTTTTCTGAAATGCTTCAAAATTTTGGTATGACAATATAAAGCGTATCTGACAAAGATAAGAAGCATCACGGGCGAGAAAAATGAATTTACGACGAGTTTTAATGAAAATTGCTGTTTTTGGTAAAAAGCAAAGGCTAACCCTTTGGATTTTGTTCTGAAATTTTGATTTTTTCTGAAATGCTTCAAAATTTAGGTATGACAAGATAACGCGTATCTGACAAAGATAAGAAGCCTCATGGGGGAGAAAAATGAATTTACAGTGAGTTTTGATTCATGGGCGAGTGTTGATGAAAATTGTCATTTTTGGTAGAAAAGCAAAGGCTAACCCCTTTGGATTTTTTGGTGAAATTTTTTTTTCTAAAATGCTTCAAAATTTAGGTATGACAATATAACACGTATCTGACAAAAATAAGAAGCTTCACGGGTGAGAAAAATGAATTTACGACGAATTTTGATGAAAATTCCCGTTTTTGAGAAAAAGCAAAGGCTAACACCTTTGGATTTTTTGTGAAATTTTGATTTTTTACGAAATGCTTCAAAATTTTGGTATGACAATATAACGCGTATGTGACAAAGATAAGAAGCGTCAAGAGCGAGAAAAATGAATTTACGACGAGTTTTGATTGAACTTGTCATTTTTGGTAAAAAAAACAAAGGCTAACCCCTTTGGATTTTGTTCTGAAATTTTGATTTTTTTCCGAAATGCTTCAAAATAAAGGTATGACAAGATAACGCGTATCTGACAAAGATAAGAAGCCTCATGGGTGAGAAAAATGAATTTACAGTGAGTTTTGATTCACGGGCAGGAAAAATGAATTTACGACGAGTCTTGATGAAAATTGTCGTTTTTGGTAGAAAAGCAAAGGCTAACCCCTTTGTATTTTTTTGGTGAAATTTTGTTTTTTCTGAAATGTTTCAAAATTTTGGTATGACAATATAACACGTATCTGACAAAGATAAGAAGCACCACGGGCGACAAAAATGAATTTACGACGAGTTTTGATGGAACTTGTCATTTTTGGTAAAAAACAAAGGCTAACCCCTTTGGATTTTGTTCTGAAATTTTGATTTTTTTTCCGAAATGCTTCAAAATTTAGGTATGACAAGATAACGCGTATCTGACAAAGATAAGATGCCCCATGGGCGAGAAAAATGAATTTACATTGAGTTTTGATTCACGGGCGAGAAAAATGTATTTACGGCGAGTGTTGATGAAAATTGTCGTTTTTCGTAGAAAAGCAAAGGCTAACCCCTTTGGATTTTTTGGTGAAATTTTGTTTTTTCTGAAATGCTTCAAAATTTAGGTATGACAATATAACACGTATCTGACAAATATAAGAAGCTTCATGGGCGAGAAAAATGAATTTACGACAAGTTTTGATGGAACTTGTCATTTTTGGTAAAAAGCAAAGGCTAACCCCATTGGATTTTCTTCTGAAATTTTGATTTTTTTCTGAAATGCTTCAAAATTTAGGTATGATAAGATAACGCGTATCTGACAAATATAAGAAACCTCATGGGCGAGAAAAATGAATTTACATTGAGTTTTGATTCACAGGCGAGAAAAATGAATTTACTGCGAGTGTTGATGAAAATTGTCGTTTTAGGTAGAAAAGCAAAGGCTAACCCCCTTTGAATTTTTTGTGAAATTTTGATTTTTTTTCTGAAATGCTTCAAAATTTAGGTATGACAATAAAACACATAACTGACAAAGATAAGAAACTTCACAGGCCAGAAAAATGAATTTACGACGAATTTTGATGAAAATTGCCATTTTTGAGAAAAATCAAAGGCTAACCCCTTTGGGATTTTTTGTGAAATTTTGATTTTTTCCGAAATGCTTAAAAATTTTGGTATGACAATATAACGCAAATCTGACAAAGATAAGAAGCTTCACAGGTGAGAAAAATGAATTTACGATGAGTTTTGATGGTACTTGTCGTTTTTGGTAAAAAAACAAAGTCTAACCCCTTTGGATTTTTTGTGAAATTTTGATTTTTTTTCCGAAATGCTTCAAAATTTTGGTATGACAACATAACACGTATCTGACAAAGATAAGAAGCTTAAAGGGCGAGAAAAATGAATTTACTACGAGTTTTGATGAAAATTGCTGTTTTTGGTAAAAAGCAAAGGCTAACCCCTTTTGATTTTGTTCTGAAATTTTGATTTTTTTCTGAAATGCTTCAAAATTTAGGTATGACAAGATAACGCGTATGTGACAAAGATAAGAAGCCTCATGGGCGAGAAAAATGAATTTACAGTGAGTTTAGATTCACGGGCGAGAAAAATGAATTTACGGCGAGTGTTGATGAAAATTGTCGTTTTTGGTAGAAAAGCAAAGGCTAACCCCTTTGGATTTTTTGGTGAAATTTTGTTTTTTCTGAAATGCTTCAAAATTTTGGTATGACAATATAAAGCGTATCTGACAAAGATAAGAAGCATCACGGGCGAGAAAAATGAATTTACGACGAGTTTTAATGAAAATTGCTGTTTTTGGTAAAAAGCAAATGCTAACCCTTTGGATTTTGTTCTGAAATTTTGATTTTTTCTGAAATGCTTCAAAATTTAGGTATGACAAGATAACGCGTATCTGACAAAGATAAGAAGCCTCATGGGGGAGAAAAATAAATTTACAGTGAGTTTTGATTCATGGGCGAGTGTTGATGAAAATTGTCGTTTTTGGTAGAAAAGCAAAGGCTAACCCCTTTGGATTTTTTGGTGAAATTTTTTTTTCTGAAATGCTTCAAAATTTAGGTATGACAATATAACACGTATCTGACAAAAATAAGAAGCTTCACGGGTGAGAAAAATGAATTTACGACAAATTTTGATGAAAATTCCCGTTTTTGAGAAAAAGCAAAGGCTAACACCTTTGGATTTTTTGTGAAATTTTGATTTTTTCCGAAATGCTTCAAAATTTTGGTATGACAATATAACGCGTATGTGACAAAGATAAGAAGCGTCAAGAGCGAGAAAAATGAATTTACGACGAGTTTTGATTGAACTTGTCATTTTTGGTAAAAAAAACAAAGGTTAACCCCTTTGGATTTTGTTCTGAAATTTTAATTTTTTTCCGAAATATTTCAAAATAAAGGTATGACAAGATAACGCGTATCTGACAAAGATAAGAACCTCATGGGTGAGAAAAATGAATTTACAGTGAGTTTTGATTCACGGGCAGGAAAAATGAATTTACGACGAGTCTTGATGAAAATTGTCGTTTTTGGTAGAAAAGCAAAGGCTAACCCCTTTGTATTTTTTTGGTGAAATTTTGTTTTTTCTGAAATGTTTCAAAATTTCGGTATGACAATATAACACGTATCTGACAAAGATAAGAAGCACCACGGGCGACAAAAATGAATTTACGACGAGTTTTGATGGAACTTGTCATTTTTGGTAAAAAACAAAGGCTAACCCCTTTGGATTTTGTTCTGAAATTTTGATTTTTTTTCCGAAATGCTTCAAAATTTAGATATGACAAGATAACGCGTATCTGACAAAGATAAGATGCCCCATGGGCGAGAAAAATAAATTTACATTGAGTTTTGATTCACGGGCGAGAAAAATGTATTTACGGCGAGTGTTGATGAAAATTGTCGTTTTTCGTAGAAAAGCAAAGGCTAACCCCTTTGGATTTTTTGGTGAAATTTTGTTTTTTCTGAAATGCTTCAAAATTTAGGTATGACAATATAACACGTATCTGACAAATATAAGAAGCTTCATGGGCGAGAAAAATGAATTTACGACAAGTTTTGATGGAACTTGTCATTTTTGGTAAAAAGCAAAGGCTAACCCCATTGGATTTTCTTCTGAAATTTTGATTTTTTTCTGAAATGCTTCAAAATTTAGGTATGATAAGATAACGCGTATCTGACAAATATAACAAACCTCATGGGCGAGAAAAATGAATTTACATTGAGTTTTGATTCACAGGCGAGAAAAATGAATTTACTGCGAGTGTTGATGAAAATTGTCATTTTAGGTAGAAAAGCAAAGGCTAACCCCCTTTGAATTTTTTGTGAAATTTTGATTTTTTTTCTGAAATGCTTCAAAATTTAGGTATGACAATAAAACACATAACTGACAAAGATAAGAAACTTCACAGGCGAGAAAAATGAATTTACGACGAATTTTGATGAAAATTGCCATTTTTGAGAAAAATCAAAGGCTAACCCCTTTGGGATTTTTTGTGAAATTTTGATTTTTTCCGAAATGCTTAAAAATTTTGGTATGACAATATAACGCAAATCTGACAAAGATAAGAAGCTTCACAGGTGAGAAAAATGAATTTACGATGAGTTTTGATGGTACTTGTCGTTTTTGGTAAAAAAACAAAGGCTAACCCCTTTGGATTTTTTGTGAAATTTTGATTTTTTTTTCCGAAATGCTTCAAAATTTTGGTATGACAACATAACACGTATCTGACAAAGATAAGAAGCTTCAAGGGCGAGAAAAATGAATTTACTACGAGTTTTGATGAAAATTGCCGTTTTTGGTAAAAAGCAAAGGCTAACCCCTTTTGATTTTGTTCTGAAATTTTGATTTTTTTCTGAAATGCTTCAAAATTTAGGTATGACAAGATAACGCGTATGTGACAAAGATAAGAAGCCTCATGGGCAAGAAAAATGAATTTACAGTGAGTTTAGATTCACGGGCGAGAAAAATGAATTTACGGCGAGTGTTGATGAAAATTGTCGTTTTTGGTAGAAAAGCAAAGGCTAACCCCTTTGGATTTTTTGGTGAAATTTTGTTTTTTCTGAAATGCTTCAAAATTTTGGTATGACAATATAAAGCGTATCTGACAAAGATAAGAAGCATCACGGGCGAGAAAAATGAATTTACGACGAGTTTTAATGAAAGTTGCTGTTTTTGGTAAAAAGCAAAGGCTAACCCATTGGATTTTGTTCTGAAATTTTGATTTTTTCTGAAATGCTTCAAAATTTAGGTATGACAAGATAACGCGTATCTGACAAAGATAAGAAGCCTCATGGGGGAGAAAAATGAATTTACAGTGAGTTTTGATTCATGGGCGAGTGTTGATGAAAATTGTCGTTTTTGGTAGAAAAGCAAAGGCTAACCCCTTTGGATTTTTTGGTGAAATTTTTTTTTTCTGAAATGCTTCAAAATTTAGGTATGACAATATAACACGTATCCGACAAAAATAAGAAGCTTCACGGGTGAGAAAAATGAATTTACGACGAATTTTGATGAAAATTCCCGTTTTTGAGAAAAAGCAAAGGCTAACACCTTTGGATTTTTTGTGAAATTTTGATTTTTTCCGAAATGCTTCAAAATTTTGGTATGACAATATAACGCGTATGTGACAAAGATAAGAAGCGTCAAGAGCGAGAAAAATGAATTTACGACGAGTTTTTATTGAACTTGTCATTTTTGGTAAAAAAACAAAGGCTAACCCCTTTGGATTTTGTTCTGAAATTTTGATTTTTTTCCGAAATGCTTCAAAATAAAGGTATGACAAGATAACGCGTATCTGACAAAGATAAGAAGCCTCATGGGTGAGAAAAATGAATTTACAGTGAGTTTTGATTCACGGGCAGGAAAAATGAATTTACGACGAGTCTTGATGAAAATTGTCGTTTTTGGTAGAAAAGCAAAGGCTAACCCCTTTGTATTTTTTTGGTGAAATTTTGTTTTTTCTGAAATGTTTCAAAATTTCGGTATGACAATATAACACGTATCTGACAAAGATAAGAAGCACCACGGGCGACAAAAATGAATTTACGACGAGTTTTGATGGAACTTGTCATTTTGGTAAAAAACAAAGGCTAACCCATTTGGATTTTGTTCTGAAATTTTGATTTTTTTCCGAAATGCTTCGAAATTTAGGTATGACAAGATAACGCGTATCTGACAAAGATAAGATGCCCCATGGGCGAGAAAAATGAATTTACATTGAGTTTTGATTCACGGGCGAGAAAAATGTATTTACGGCGAGTGTTGATGAAAATTGTCGTTTTAGGTAGAAAAGCAAAGGCTAACCCCCTTTGAATTTTTTGTGAAATTTTGATTTTTTTTCCGAAATGCTTCAAAATTTAGGTATGACAATAAAACACATAACTGACAAAGATAAGAAACTTCACAGGCAAGAAAAATGAATTTACGATGAATTTTGATGAAAATTGCCATTTTTGAGAAAAATCAAAGGCTAACCCCTTTGGGATTTTTTGTGAAATTTTGATTTTTTCCGAAATTCTTAAAAATTTTGGTATGACAATATAACGCAAATCTAACAAACATAAGAAGCTTCACAGGTGAGAAAAATGAATTTACGATGAGTTTTGATGGTACTTGTCGTTTTTGGTAAAAAAACAAAGGCTAACCCCTCTGGATTTTTTGTGAAATTTTGATTTTTTTTCCTAAATGCTTCAAAATTTAGGTATGACAACATAACACGTATCTGACAAAGATAAGAAGCTTCATGGGCGAGAAAAATTAATTTACGACGAGTTTTGATGAAAATTGCCATTTTTTGGTAAAAAGCAAAGGCTAACCCCTTTGGATTTTGTTCTGAAATTTTGATTTTTTTCTGAAATGCTTCGAAATTTAGGTATGACAAGATAACGCGTATCTGACAAAGATAAGAAGCCTCATCGGCGATAAAAATGAATTTACAATGAGTTTTGATTCACGGGCGAGAAAAATTAATTTACGGTGAGTGTTGATGAAAATTGTCATTTTTGGTAGAAAAGCAAAGGCTGACCCCTTTGGATTTTTTGGTGAAATTTTATTTATTTCTGAAATGCTTCAAAATTTAGATATGACAATATAACACGTATCTGACAAAAATAAGAAGCTTCACGGGTGAGAAAAATGAATTTACGATGAATTTTGATGAAAATTGCCATTTTTGAGAAAAAGCTAAGGCTAACCCCTTTTGATTTTTTGTGAAATTTTGATTTTTTTCCAAAATGCTTCAAAATTTCGGTATGACAATATAACGCGTATCTGACAAAGATAAGAAGCGCCACGGGCGAGAAAAATGAATTTATGATGAGTTTTGATGCAACTTGTCATTTTTGGTAAAAAAACAAAGGCTAACCCCTTTGAATTTTGTTTTGAAATTTTGATTTTTTCCAAAATGCTTCAAAATTTAGGAATGACAAGATAACGCATATCTGACAAAGATAAGAAGCCTCATGGGCGAGAAAAATGAATTTACATTGAATTTTGATGAAAATTGCCGTTTTTGGTAAAAAGCATAGGATAACCCCTTTGGATTTTGTTATGAAATTTTAATTTTTTTCTGAAATGCTTCGAAATTTAGGTATGATAAGATAACGCATATCTGACAAAGATAATAAGCCTCATGGGCGAGAAAAATGAATTTACATTGAGTTTTGATTCACGGGCGAGAAAAATAAATTTACGGCAAGTGTTGATGAAAATTGCCGTTTTTGGTAGAAAAGCAAAGGCTAACCCCTTTGGATTTTTTTGTGAAATTTTGATTTTTTCTGAAATGCTTCAAAATTTAGGTATGACAATATAACACGTAACTGACAAAGATAAGAAGCTTCACGGGCGAGAAAAATGAATTTACGACGAATTTTGATGAAAATTGCCGTTTTTGAGAAAAATCAAAGGCTAAACCTTTTGGATTTTTTGTGAAATTTTGATTTTTTTCCGAAATGTTAAAAAATTTTGGTATGACAATATAACGCAAATCTGACAAAGATAAGAAGCTTCACATGCAAGAAATATGAATTGACGATGAGCTTTGATGGAACTTGTCGTTTTTGGTAAAAAAACAAAGGGTAACTCCTTTGGATTTTTTGTGAAATTTTGATTTTTTTCTGAAATGCTTCAAAATTTAGGTATGACAACATAACACGTATCTGACAAAGATAAGAAGTTTCACGGGCGAGAAAAATGAATTTACGACGAGTTTTGATGAAAATTGCCGTTTTTGGTAAAAAGCAAAGGATAACCCCTTTGGATTTTGTTCTGAAATTTTGATTTTTTTATGAAATGCTTCAAAATTTAGGTATGACAAGATAACTCGTATCTGACAAAGATAAGAAGACTCATGGGCGAGAAAAATGAATTTACAGTGAGTTTTGATTCACGGGCGGGAAAAATGAATTTACGGCGAGTGTTGATGAAAATTGTCGTTTTTGGTAGAAAAGCAAAGTGTAACCCCTTTGGATTTTTTGGTAAAATTTTGTTTTTTCTAAAATGCTTCAAAATTTAGGTATGACAATATAACACGTATCTGACAAATATAAGAAGCTTCCTGGGCGAGAAAAATGAATTTACGACGAGTTTTGATGGAACTTGTCATTTTTGGTAAATAGCAAAGGCTAACCCCTTTGGATTTTGTTCTGAAATTTTGATTTTTTCTGAAATGCTTCAAAATTTAGGTATGACAAGATAACGCGTATCTGACAAAGATAAGAAGCCTCATGGGCGAGAAAAATGAATTTAAATTGAGTTTTGATTCACGGGCGAGAAAAATGAATTTACGGCGAGTGTTGATGAAAATTGTCGTTTTAGGTAGAAAAGCAAAGGCTAACCCCTTTGGATTTTTTTGCGAAATTTTGATTTTTTCCGAAATGCTTCAAAATTTAGGTATGACGATAAAACACGTAACTGACAAAGATAAGAAACTTTACGGGTGAGAAAAATTAATTTACGACGAATTTTGATGAAAATTGCCGTTTTTGAGAAAAATCAAAGGCTAACCCCTTTGGATTTTTTGTGAAATTTTGATTTTTTCCGAAACGCTTAAAATTTTTGGTATGACAATATAACGCAAATCTGACAATGATAAGAAGCTTCACAGGCGAGAAAAATGAATTTACGACGAGTTTTTATGGAACTTGTAGTTTTTGGTAAAAAAACAAAGGCTAACCCCTCTAGATTTTTTGTGAAATTTTGATTTTTTTTCCAAAATGCTTCAAAATTTAGGTATGACAACATAACACGTATCTGACAAAGATAAGAAGCTTCATGGGCGAGAAAAATTAATTTACGACGAGTTTTGATGAAAATTTCCATTTTTTGGTAAAAAGCAAAGTGTAACCCCTTTGGATTTTGTTCTGAAATTTTGATTTTTTTCTGAAATGCCTCGAAATTTAGGTATGACAAGATAACGCCTATCTGACAAAGATAAGAAGCCTCATCGGCGATAAAAATGAATTTACAGTGAGTTTTGATTCACGGGCGAGAAAAATTAATTTACGGTGAGTGTTGATGAAAATTGTCATTTTTGGTAGAAAAGCAAAGGCTGGCCCCTTTGGATTTTTTGGTGAAATTTTGTTTATTTCTGAAATGCTTCAAAATTTAGGTATGACAATATAACACGTATCTGACAAAAATAAGAAGCTTCACGGGTGAGAAAAATGAATTTACGATGAATTTTGATGAAAATTGCCATTTTTGAGAAAAAGCAAAGGCTAACCCCTTTTGATTTTTTGTGAAATTTTGATTTTTTTTCCAAAATGCTTCAAAATTTTGGTATGACAATATAACGTGGATCTGACAAAGATAAGAAGCGCCACGGGCGAGAAAAATGAATTTACGATGAGTTTTGATGCAACTTGTCATTTTTGGTAAAAAAAACAAAGGCTAACCCCTTTGAATTTTGTTTTGAAATTTTGATTTTTTTCCGAAATGCTTCAAAATTTAGGTATGACAAGATAACGCATATCTGACAAAGATAAGAAGCCTCATGGGCGAGAAAAATGAATTTACATTGAATTTTGATGAAAATTGCCGTTTTTGGTAAAAAGCATAGGATAACCCCTTTGGATTTTTTGTGAAATTTTGATTTTTTTTCCGAAATGCTTCAAAATTTAGGTATGACAAGATAACGCGTATCTGACAAATATAAGAAGCCTCATGGGCGAAAAAAATGAATTTACATTGAGTTTTGATTCACGAGCGAGGAAAATGAATTTACGGCGAGTGTTGATGAAAATTGTCGTTTTAGGTAGAAAAGCAAAGGCTAACCCCTTTGGATTTTTTGTGAAATTTTGATTTTTTTCCGAAATGCTTCAAAATTTAGGTATGACAATATAACACGTAACTGACAAAGATAAGAAGCTTCACGGGCGAGAAAAATGAATTTATGATGAATTTTGATGAATATTGCCGTTTTTGAGAAAAATCAAAGGCTAACCCCTTTGGATTTTTTCTGAAATTTTGATTTTTTCCGAAATGCTTCAAAATTTTGGTATGGCAATATAAAGCGTATCTGACAAAGATAAGAAGCTTCACGGGCGAGAAAAATGAATTTACGACGAGTTTTGATGAAAATTGCCGTTTTTGGTAAAAAGCAAAGGCTAACCCCTTTGGATTTTGTTCTGAAATTTTGATTTTTTTCTGAAATGCTTCAAAATTTAGGTATGACAAGATAACGCGTACCCGACAAAGATAAGAAGCCTCATGGGCAAGAAAAATGAATTTATAGTGAATTTTGATTCACGGGCGGGAAAAATGAATTTACGGCGAATGTTGATGAAAATTGTCATTTTTGGTAGAAGAGCAAAGGCTAACCCCTTTGGATTTTTTGGTGGAATTTTGTTTTTTCTGAAATGCTTCAAAATTTAGGTATGACAATATAACATGTATCTGACAAAAATAAGAAGCTTCACGGGTGAGAAAAATGAATTTTGATGAGAATTGCCGTTTTTGAGAAAAAGCAAAGGCTAACCCCTTTGGATTTTTTGGTGAAATTTTGTTTTTTCTGAAATGCTTCAAAATTTAGGTATGACAATATAACATGTATCTGACAAAAATAAGAAGCTTCACGGGTGAGAAAAATGAATTTTGATGAAAATTGCCGTTTTTGAGAAAAAGCAAAGGCTAACCTCTTTGGATTTTTTGTGAAATTTTGATTTTTTTTTGAAATGCTTCAAAATTTCGGTATGACAATATAACGCGTATCTGACATAGATAAGAAGCATCACGGGCGAGAAAAATGAATTTACGATGAGTTTTGATGGAACTTGTCATTTTTGGTAAAAAAAAACAAAGGCTAACCCCCTTTGGATTTTTTGTGAAATTTTGATTTTTCCGAAATGCTTCAAAATTTAGGTATGAAAATATAACGCGTATCTGACAAATATAAGAAGCTTCACGGGCAAGAAAAATGAATTTACGACGAGTTTTGATGGAACTTGTCGTTTTTGGTAAAAAAACAAAGGCTAACCCCTTTGGATTTTTTGTGAAATTTTGATTTTTTCCAAAATGCTTCAAAATTTTGGTATGACAATATAATGCGTATCAGACAAAGATAAGAAGCTTCACGGGCGAGAAAAATGAATTTACGATGAGTTTTGATGAAAATTGCCGTTTTTGGTAAAAAGCAAAGGCTAACCCCTTTAGATTTTTTGTGAATTTTTTATTTTTTCCGAAATGCTTCAAAATTTTGGTATGATAATATAACACGTATCTGACAAAGATGAGAAGCGTCACGGGCGAGAAAAATGAATTTATAATGAGTTTTGATGGAACTTGACATTTTTGGTAAAAAGCAAAGGCTAACCCCTTTGGATTTTGTTCTAAAATTTTGATTTTTTCTGAAATGCTTCAAAATTTAGGTATGACAAAAATAACGCGTATCTCACAAAGATAAGAAGCCTCATGGGCGAGTAAAATGAATTTACATTGAGTTTTGATTCACTGGCGAGAAAAATGAATTTACGGCAAGTGTTGATTAAAATTTTTGTTTTTGGTAGAAAAGCAAAAGCTAACCCCTTTGGATTTTTTGGTGAAATTTTGATTTTTTTCCGAAATGCTTCAAACTTTAGGTATGACAATATAACACGTAACTGCAAAGATAAGAAGCTTCACAGGCAAGAAAAATGAATTTACGACGAATTTTGATGAAAATTGCCGTTTTTGAGAAAAATCAAAGGCTAACCCCTTTGGATTTTTTGTGAAATTTTGATTTTTTCCAAAGTGCTTAAAAATTTTGGTATGACAATATAATGCAAATCTGACAACGATAAGAAGCTTCACAGGCGAGAAAAATGAATTTACGACGAGTTTTGATGGAACTTGTCGTTTTTGGTAAAAAAATAAAGGCTAACCCCTTTGGATTTTTTGTGAAATTTTGATTTTTCTCCCGAAATGCTTCAAAATTTAGGTATGACAACATAACACGTATCTGACAAAGATAAGAAGCTTCACGGGCGAGAAAAATGAATTTACGACGAGTTTTAATGAAAATTGCTGTTTTTGGTAAAAAGCAAAGGCTAACCCTTTGGATTTTGTTCTGAAATTTTGATTTTTTCTGAAATGCTTCAAAATTTAGGTATGACAAGATAACGCGTATCTGACAAAGATAAGAAGCCTCATGGGGGAGAAAAATGAATTTACAGTGAGTTTTGATTCATGGGCGAGTGTTGATGAAAATTGTCGTTTTTGGTAGAAAAGCAAAGGCTAACCCCTTTGGATTTTTTGGTGAAATTTTGTTTTTTCTGAAATGCTTCAAAATTTAGGTATGACAATATAACACGTATCTGACAAAAATAAGAAGCTTCACGGGTGAGAAAAATGAATTTACGACGAATTTTGATGAAAATTGCCGTTTTTGAGAAAAAGCAAAGGCTAACACCTTTGGATTTTTTGTGAAATTTTGATTTTTTCCGAAATGCTTCAAAATTTTGGTATGACAATATAACGCGTATGTGACAAAGATAAGAAGCGTCAAGAGCGAGAAAAATGAATTTACGATGACTTTTGATTGAACTTGTCATTTTTGGTAAAAAAAACAAAGGCTAACCCTTTTGGATTTTGTTCTGAAATTTTGATTTTTTTCCGAAATGCTTCAAAATAAAGGTATGACAAGATAACGCGTATCTGACAAAGATAAGAAGCCTCATGGGTGAGAAAAATGAATTTACAGTGAGTTTTGATTCACGGGCAGGAAAAATGAATTTACGACGAGTCTTGATGAAAATTGTCGTTTTTGGTAGAAAAGCAAAGGCTAACCCCTTTGTATTTTTTTGGTGAAATTTTGTTTTTTCCGAAATGTTTCAAAATTTCGAGATGACAATATAACACGTATCTGACAAAGATAAGAAGCACCACGGGCGACAAAAATGAATTTACGACGAGTTTTGATGGAACTTGTCATTTTTGGTAAAAAAACAAAGGCTAACCCCTTTGGATTTTGTTCTGAAATTTTGGTTTTTTATCCGAAATGCTTCAAAATTTAGGTATGACAAGATAACGCGTATCTGACAAAGATAAGATGCCCCATGGGCGAGAAAAATGAATTTACATTGAGTTTTGATTCACTGGCGAGAAAAATGAATTTACGGCGAGTGTTGATTAAAATTTTTGTTTTTGGTAGAAAAGCAAAAGCTAACCCCTTTGGATTTTTTGGTGAAATTTTGATTTTTTTCCGAAATGCTTCAAACTTTAGGTATGACAATATAACACGTAACTGCAAAGATAAGAAGCTTCACAGGCAAGAAAAATGAATTTACGATGAATTTTGATGAAAATTGCCGTTTTTGAGAAAAATCAAAGGCTAACCCCTTTGGATTTTTTGTGAAATTTTGATTTTTTCCAAAGTGCTTAAAAATTTTGGTATGACAATATAACGCAAATCTGACAACGATAAGAAGCTTCACAGGCGAGAAAAATGAATTTACGACGAGTTTTGATGGAACTTGTCGTTTTTGGTAAAAAAATAAAGGCTAACCCCTTTGGATTTTTTGTGAAATTTTGATTTTTCTCCCGAAATGCTTCAAAATTTAGGTATGACAACATAACACATATCTGACAAAGATAAGAAGCTTCACGGGCGAGAAAAATGAATTTACGACGAGTTTTAATGAAAATTGCTGTTTTTGGTAAAAAGCAAAGGCTAACCCTTTGGATTTTGTTCTGAAATTTTGATTTTTTCTGAAATGCTTCAAAATTTAGGTATGACAAGATAACGCGTATCTGACAAAGATAAGAAGCCTCATGGGGGAGAAAAATGAATTTACAGTGAGTTTTGATTCATGGGCGAGTGTTGATGAAAATTGTCGTTTTTGGTAGAAAAGCAAAGGCTAACCCCTTTGGATTTTTTGGTGAAATTTTGTTTTTTCTGAAATGCTTCAAAATTTAGGTATGACAATATAACACGTATCTGACAAAAATAAGAAGCTTCACGGGTGAGAAAAATGAATTTACGACGAATTTTGATGAAAATTGCCGTTTTTGAGAAAAAGCAAAGGCTAACACCTTTGGGATTTTTTGTGAAATTTTGATTTTTTCCGAAATGCTTCAAAATTTTGGTATGACAATATAACGCGTATGTGACAAAGATAAGAAGCGTCAAGAGCGAGAAAAATGAATTTACGATGACTTTTGATTGAACTTGTCATTTTTGGTAAAAAAACAAAGGCTAACCCCTTTGGATTTTGTTCTGAAATTTTGATTTTTTTCCGAAATGCTTCAAAATAAAGGTATGACAAGATAAAGCGTATCTGACAAAGATAAGAAGCCTCATGAGTGAGAAAAATGAATTTACAGTGAGTTTTGATTCACGGGCAGGAAAAATGAATTTACGACGAGTCTTGATGAAAATTGTCGTTTTTGGTAGAAAAGCAAAGGCTAACCCCTTTGTATTTTTTTTGGTGAAATTTTGTTTTTTCCGAAATGTTTCAAAATTTTGAGATGACAATATAACACGTATCTGACAAAGATAAGAAGCACCACGGGCGACAAAAATGAATTTACGACGAGTTTTGATGGAACTTGTCATTTTTGGTAAAAAACAAAGGCTAACCCCTTTGGATTTTGTTCTGAAATTTTGGTTTTTTATCCGAAATGCTTCAAAATTTAGGTATGACAAGATAACGCGTATCTGACAAAGATAAGATGCCCCATGGGCGAGAAAAATGAATTTACATTGAGTTTTGATTCACTAGCGAGAAAAATGAATTTACGGCGAGTGTTGATTAAAATTTTTGTTTTTGGTAGAAAAGCAAAAGCTAACCCCTTTGGATTTTTTGGTGAAATTTTGATTTTTTCCGAAATGCTTCAAACTTTAGGTATGACAATATAACACGTAACTGCAAAGATAAGAAGCTTCACAGGCAAGAAAAATGAATTTACGATGAATTTTGATGAAAATTGCCGTTTTTGAGAAAAATCAAAGGCTAACCCCTTTGGATTTTTTGTGAAATTTTGATTTTTTCCAAAGTGCTTAAAAATTTTGGTATGACAATATAACGCAAATCTGACAACGATAAGAAGCTTCACAGGCGAGAAAAATGAATTTACGACGAGTTTTGATGGAACTTGTCGTTTTTCGTAAAAAAATAAAGGCTAACCCCTTTGGATTTTTTGTGAAATTTTGATTTTTCTCCCGAAATGCTTCAAAATTTAGGTATGACAACATAACACGTATCTGACAAAGATAAGAAGCTTCACGGGCGAGAAAAATGAATTTACGACGAGTTTTAATGAAAATTGCTGTTTTTGGTAAAAAGCAAAGGCTAACCCTTTGGATTTTGTTCTGAAATTTTGATTTTTTCTGAAATGCTTCAAAATTTAGGTATGACAAGATAACGCGTATCTGACAAAGATAAGAAGCCTCATGGGGGAGAAAAATGAATTTACAGTGAGTTTTGATTCATGGGCGAGTGTTGATGAAAATTGTCGTTTTTGGTAGAAAAGCAAAGGCTAACCCCTTTGGATTTTTTGGTGAAATTTTGTTTTTTCTGAAATGCTTCAAAATTTAGGTATGACAATATAACACGTATCTGACAAAAATAAGAAGCTTCACGGGTGAGAAAAATGAATTTACGACGAATTTTGATGAAAATTGCCGTTTTTGAGAAAAAGCAAAGGCTAACACCTTTGGATTTTTTGTGAAATTTTGATTTTTTCCGAAATGCTTCAAAATTTTGGTATGACAATATAATGCGTATGTGACAAAGATAAGAAGCGTCAAGAGCGAGAAAAATGAATTTACGATGACTTTTGATTGAACTTGTCATTTTTGGTAAAAAAACAAAGGCTAACCCCTTTGGATTTTGTTCTGAAATTTTGATTTTTTTCCGAAATGCTTCAAAATAAAGGTATGACAAGATAACGCGTATCTGACAAAGATAAGAAGCCTCATGGGTGAGAAAAATGAATTTACAGTGAGTTTTGATTCACGGGCAGGAAAAATGAATTTACGACGAGTCTTGATGAAAATTGTCGTTTTTGGTAGAAAAGCAAAGGCTAACCCCTTTGTATTTTCTGGTGAAATTTTGTTTTTTCCGACATGTTTCAAAATTTCGGTATGACAATATAACACGTATCTGACAAAGATAAGAAGCACCACGGGCGACAAAAATGAATTTACGACGAGTTTTGATGGAACTTGTCATTTTTGGTAAAAAACAAAGGCTAACCCCTTTGGATTTTGTTCTGAAATTTTGGTTTTTTATCCGAAATGCTTCAAAATTTAGGTATGACAAGATAACGCGTATCTGACAAAGATAAGATGCCCCATGGGCGAGAAAAATGAATTTACATTGAGTTTTGATTCACGGGCGAGAAAAATGTATTTACGGCGAGTGTTGATGAAAATTGTCGTTTTTCGTAGAAAAGCAAAGGCTAACCCCTTTGGATTTTTTGGTGAAATTTTGTTTTTTCTGAAATGCTTCAAAATTTAGGTATGACAATATAACACGTATCTGACAAATATAAGAAGCTTCATGGGCGAGAAAAATGAATTTACGACAAGTTTTGATGGAACTTGTCATTTTTGGTAAAAAGCAAAGGCTAACCCCATTGGATTTTCTTCTGAAATTTTGATTTTTTTCTGAAATGCTTCAAAATTTAGGTATGATAAGATAACGCGTATTTGACAAATATAAGAAACCTCATGGGCGAGAAAAATGAATTTACATTGAGTTTTGATTCACGGGCGAGAAAAATGAATTTACGGCGAGTGTTGATGAAAATTGTCGTTTTAGGTAGAAAAGCAAAGGCTAACCCCCTTTGAATTTTTTGTGAAATTTTGATTTTTTTTCCGAAATGCTTCAAAATTTAGGTATGACAATATAACACGTATCTGACAAAAATAAGAAGCTTCACGGGTGAGAAAAATGAATTTACGATGAATTTTGATGAAAATTGCCATTTTTGAGAAAAAGCAAAGGCTAACCCCTTTTGATTTTTTGTGAAATTTTGATTTTTTCCAAAATGCTTCAAAATTTCGGTATGACAATATAACTTGTATCTGACAAAGATAAGAAGCGCCACGGGCGAGAAAAATGAATTTACGATGAGTTTTGATGCAACTTGTCATTTTTGGTAAAAAAACAAAGGCTAACCACTTTGAATTTTGTTTTGAAATTTTGATTTTTTTCCGAAATGCTTCAAAATTTAGGTATGACAAGATAACACATATCTGACAAAGATAAGAAGCCTCATGGGCGAGAAAAATGAATTTACATTGAATTTTGATGAAAATTGCCGTTTTTGGTAAAAAGCATAGGATAACCCCTTTGGATTTTGTTATGAAATTTTGATTTTTTTTTCTGAAATGCTTCAAAATTTAGGTATGATAAGATAACGCATATCTGACAAAGATAATAAGCCTCATGGGCGAGAAAAATGAATTTACATTGAGTTTTGATTCACGGGCGAGAAAAATAAATTTACGGCAAGTGTTGATGAAAATTGTCGTTTTTGGTAGAAAAGCAAAGGCTAACCCCTTTGGATTTTTTTGTGAAATTTTGATTTTTTCCGAAATGCTTCAAAATTTAGGTATGACAATATAACACGTAACTGACAAAGATAAGAAGCTTCACGGGCGAGAAAAATGAATTTACGACGAATTTTGATGAAAATTGCCGTTTTTGAGAAAAATCAAAGGCTAAACCTTTTGGATTTTTTGTGAAATTTTGATTTTTTTCAGAAATGCTTAAAAATTTTGGTATGACAATATAACGCAAATCTGACAAAGATAAGAAGCTTCACATGCAAGAAATATGAATTGACGATGAGCTTTGATGGAACTTGTCATTTTTGGTAAAAAAACAAAGGGTAACTCCTTTGGATTTTTTGTGAAATTTTGATTTTTTTCTGAAATGCTTCAAAATTTAGGTATGACAACATAACACGTATCTGACAAAGATAAGAAGTTTCACGGGCGAGAAAAATGAATTTACGACGAGTTTTGATGAAAATTGCCGTTTTTGGTAAAAAGCAAAGGATAACCCCTTTGGATTTTGTTCTGAAATTTTGATTTTTTTATGAAATGCTTCAAAATTTAGGTATGACAAGACAACGCATATCTGACAAAGATAAGAAGACTCATCGGCGAGAAAAATGAATTTACAGTGAGTTTTGATTCACGGGCGGGAAAAATGAATTTACGGCGAGTGTTGATGAAAATTGTCGTTTTTGCTAGAAAAGCAAATTCTAACCCCTTTGGATTTTTTGGTAAAATTTTGTTTTTTTCTGAAATGCTTCAAAATTTAGGTATGACAATATAACACGTATCTGACAAATATAAGAAGCTTCCTGGGCGAGAAAAATGAATTTACGACGAGTTTTGATGGAACTTGTCATTTTTGGTAAAAAGCAAAGGCTAACCCCTTTGGATTTTGTTCTGAAATTTTGATTTTTTTCTGAAATGCTTCAAAATTTAGGTATGACAAGATAACGCGTATCTGACAAAGATAAGAAGCCTCATGGGCGAGAAAAATGAATTTAAATTGAGTTTTGATTCACGGGCGAGAAAAATGAATTTACGGCGAGTGTTGATGAAAATTGTCGTTTTAGGTAGAAAAGCAAAGGCTAACCCCTTTGGATTTTTTTGCGAAATTTTGATTTTTTCCGAAATGCTTCAAAATTTAGGTATGACGATAAAACACGTAACTGACAAAGATAAGAAACTTTACGGGCGAGAAAAATTAATTTACGACGAATTTTGATGAAAATTGCCGTTTTTGAGAAAAATCAAAGGCTAACCCCTTTGGATTTTTTGTGAAATTTTGATTTTTTCCGAAACGCTTAAAATTTTTGGTATGACAATATAACTCAAATCTGACAATGATAAGAAGCTTCACAGGCGAGAAAAATGAATTTACGACGAGTTTTTATGGAACTTGTCGTTTTTGGTAAAAAAACAAAGGCTAACCCCTCTGGATTTTTTGTGAAATTTTGATTTTTTTTTTCCAAAATGCTTCAAAATTTAGGTATGACAACATAACACGTATCTGACAAAGATAAGAAGCTTCATGGATGAGAAAAATTAATTTACGACGAGTTTTGATGAAAATTGCCATTTTTGGTAAAAAGCAAAGGCTAACCCCTTTGGATTTTAGTCTGAAATTTTGATTTTTTTCTGAAATGCTTCGAAATTTAGGTATGACAAGATAACGCGTATTTGACAAAGATAAGAAGCCTCATGGGCGATAAAAATGAATTTACAGTGAGTTTTGATTCACGGGCGAGAAAAATGAATTTACGGCGAGTGTTGATGAAAATTGTCATTTTTGGTAGAAAGGCAAAGGCTAACCCCATTGGATTTTTTGGTGAAATTTTGTTTTTTCTGAAATGCTTCAAAATTTAGGTATGACAATATAACACGTATCTGACAAAAATAAGAAGCTTCACGGGTGAGAAAAATGAATTTACGTTGAATTTTGATGAAAATTGCCGTTTTTGAGAAAAAGCAAAGGCTAACCCCTTTTGATTTTTTGTGAAATTTTGATTTTTTCCAAAATGCTTCAAAATTTCGGTATGACAATATAACGCGTATCTGACAAAGATAAGAAGTCCACGGGCAAGAAAAATGAATTTACGATGAGTTTTGATGCAACTTGTCATTTTTGGTAAAAAAACAAAGGCTAACCCCTTTGGATTTTGTTCTGAAATTTTGATTTTTTTCCGAAATGCTTCAAAATTTAGGTATGACAAGATAACACATATCTGACAAAGATAAGAAGCCTAATGGGCGATAAAAATGAATTTACATTGAGTTTTGATTCACGGGCGAGAAAAATGAATTTACGGCAAGTGTTGATGAAAATTGTCGTTTTTGGTAGAAAAGCAAAGGCTAACCCCTTTGGATTTTTTGTGAAATTTTGATTTTTTCTGAAATGCTTCAAAATTTAGGTATGACAATATAACCTGTAACTGACAAAGATAAGAAGCTTCACGGGCAAGAAAAATGAATTTATGACGAATTTTGATGAAAATTGCCATTTTTGAGAAAAATCAAAGGCTAACCCCTTTGGATTTTTTGTGAAATTTTGATTTTTTTCCGAAATGCTTAAAAATTTTGGTATGACAATATAACGCAAATCTGACAAAGATAAGAAGCTTCACATGCGAGAAAAATGAATTTACGACGAGCTTTGATGGAACTTGTCATTTTTGGTAAAAAAACAAAGGGCAACCCCTTTGGATTTTTTGTGAAATTTTGATTTTTTTCTGAAATGCTTTAGAATTTAGGTATGACAACATAACACGTATCTGACAAAGATAAGAAGCTTCACGGGCGAGAAAAATGAATTTACGACGAGTTTTGATGAAAATTGCCATTTTTGGTAAAAAGCAAAGGCTAACCCCTTTGGATTTTGTTCTGAAATTTTGATTTTTTTCTGAAATGCTTCAAAATTTTGGTATGACAAGATAACACGTATCTGACAATGATAAGAAGCCTCATGGGCGAGAAAAATGAATTTACAGTGAGTTTTGATTCACGGGCGGGAAAAATGAATTTACGGCGAGTGTTGATGAAAATTGTCGTTTTTGGTAGAAAAGCAAAGGCTAACCCCTTTGGATTTTTTGGTGAAATTTTGTTTTTTCTAAAATGCTTCAAAATTTAGTTATGACAATATAACACGTATCTGACAAATATAAGAAGCTTCCTGGGCGAGAAAAATAAATTTACGACGAGTTTTGATGGAACTTGTCATTTTTGGTAAAAAGCAAAGGCTAACCCCTTTGCATTTTGTTCTGAAATTTTGATTTTTTCTGAAATGCTTCAAAATTTAGGTATGACAAGATAACGCGTATCTGATAAAGATAAGAAGCCTCATGGGCGAGAAAAATGAATTTACATTGAGTTTTGATTCACGGGCGAGAAAAATTAATTTACGGTGAGTGTTGATGAAAATTGTCATTTTTGGTAGAAAAGCAAAGGCTGACCCCTTTGGATTTTTTGGTGAAATTTTATTTATTTCTGAAATGCTTCAAAATTTAGGTATGACAATATAACACGTATCTGACAAAAATAAGAAGCTTCACGGGTGAGAAAAATGAATTTACGATGAATTTTGACGAAAATTGCCATTTTTGAGAAAAAGCAAAGGCTAACCCCTTTTGATTTTTTGTGAAATTTTGATTTTTTCCAAAATGTTCAAAATTTCGGTATGACAATATAACGCGTATCTGACAAAGATAAGAAGCGCCACGGGCGAGAAAAATGAATTTACGATGAGTTTTGATGCAACTTGTCATTTTTGGTAAAAAAACAAAGGCTAACCCCTTTGAATTTTGTTTTGAAATTTTGATTTTTTTTCCGAAATGCTTCAAAATTTAGGTATGACAAGATAACGCATATCTCACAAAGATAAGAAGCCTCATGGGCGAGAAAAATGAATTTACATTGAATTTTGATGAAAATTGCCGTTTTTGGTAAAAAGCATAGGATAACCCCTTTGGATTTTGTTATGAAATTTTGATTTTTTTTTCTGAAATGCTTCAAAATTTAGGTATGATAAGATAACGCATATCTGACAAAGATAATAAGCCTCATGGGCGAGAAAAATGAATTTACATTGAGTTTTGATTCACCGGCGAGAAAAATAAATTTACGGCAAGTGTTGATGAAAATTGTCGTTTTTGGTAGAAAAGCAAAGGCTAACCCCTTTGGATTTTTTTGTGAAATTTTGATTTTTTCCGAAATGCTTCAAAATTTAGGTATGACAATATAACACGTAACTGACAAAGGTAAGAAGCTTCACGGGCGAGAAAAATGAATTTACGACGAATTTTGATGAAAATTGCCGTTTTTGAGAAAAATCAAAGGCTAAACCTTTTGGATTTTTTGTGAAATTTTGATTTTTTTCCGAAATGCTTAAAAATTTTGGTATGACAATATAACGCAAATCTGACAAAGATAAGAAGCTTCACATGCAAGAAATATGAATTGACGATGAGCTTTGATGGAACTTGTCGTTTTTGGTAAAAAAAACAAAGGGTAACTCCTTTGGATTTTTTGTGAAATTTTGATTTTTTTCTGAAATGCTTCAAAATTTAGGTATGACAACATAACACGTATCTGACAAAGATAAGAAGTTTCACGGGCGAGAAAAATGAATTTACGACGAGTTTTGATGAAAATTGCCGTTTTTGGTAAAAAGCAAAGGATAACTCCTTTGGATTTTGTTCTGAAATTTTGATTTTTTTATGAAATGCTTCAAAATTTAGGTATGACATGATAACGCGTATCTGACAAAGATAAGAAGACTCATGGGCGAGAAAAATGAATTTACAGTGAGTTTTGATTCACGGGCGGGAAAAATGAATTTACGGCGAGTGTTGATGAAAATTGTCGTTTTTGGTAGAAAAGCAAAGTCTAACCCCTTTGGATTTTTTGGTGAAATTTTGTTTTTTCTGAAATGCTTCAAAATTTAGGTATGACAATATAACACGTATCTGACAAATATAAGAAGCTTCCTGGGCGAGAAAAATGAATTTACGACGAGTTTTGATGGAACTTGTCATTTTTGGTAAAAAGCAAAGGCTAACCCCTTTGGATTTTGTTCTGAAATTTTGATTTTTTTCTGAAATGCTTCAAAATTTAGATATGACAAGATAACGCGTATCTGACAAAGATAAGAAGCCTCATGGGCGAGAAAAATGAATTTAAATTGAGTTTTGATTCACGGGCGAGAAAAATGAATTTACGGTGAGTGTTGATGAAAATTGTCGTTTTAGGTAGAAAAGCAAAGGCTAACCCCTTTGAATTTTTTTGCGAAATTTTGATTTTTTCCGAAATGCTTCAAAATTTAGGTATGACGATAAAACACGTAACTGACAAAGATAAGAAACTTTACGGGCGAGAAAAATTAATTTACGACGAATTTTGATGAAAATTGCCGTTTTTGAGAAAAATCAAAGGCTAACCCCTTTGGATTTTTTGTGAAATTTTGATTTTTTCCGAAACGCTTAAAATTTTTGGTATGACAATATAACGCAAATCTGACAATGATAAGAAGCTTCACAGGCGAGAAAAATGAATTTACGACGAGTTTTTATGGAACTTGTTGTTTTTGGTAAAAAAACAAAGGCTAACCCCTCTGGATTTTTTGTGAAATTTTGATTTTTTTCCAAAATGCTTCAAAATTTAGGTATGACAACATAACACGTATCTGACAAAGATAAGAAGCTTCATGGACGAGAAAAATTAATTTACGATGAGTTTTGATGAAAATTGCCATTTCTGGTAAAAAGCAAAGGCTAACCCCTTTGGATTTTAGTCTGAAATTTTGATTTTTTTCTGAAATGCTTCGAATTTTAGGTATGACAAGATAACGAGTATTTGACAAAGATAAGAAGCCTCATGGGCGATAAAAATGAATTTACAGTGAGTTTTGATTCACGGGCGAGAAAAATGAATTTACGGCGAATGTTGATGAAAATTGTCATTTTTGGTAGAAAGGCAAAGGCTAACCCCATTGGATTTTTTGGTGAAATTTTGTTTATTTTTGAAATGCTTCAAAATTTAGGTACGACAATATAACACGTATCTGACAAAAATAAGAAGCTTCACGGGTAAGAAAAATGAATTTACGTTGAATTTTGATGAAAATTAACGTTTTTGAGAAAAAGCAAAGGCTAACCCCTTTTGATTTTTTGTGAAATTTTGATTTTTTCCAAAATGCTTCAAAATTTCGGTATGACAATATAACGCGTATCTGACAAAGATAAGAAGTGCCACGGGCAAGAAAAATGAATTTACGATGAGTTTTGATGCAACTTGTCATTTTTGGTAAAAAAACAAAGGCTAACCCCTTTGGATTTTGTTCTGAAATTTTGATTTTTTCCGAAATGCTTCAAAATTTAGGTATGACAAGATAACGCGTATCTGACAAAGATAAGAAGCCTCATGGGGGAGAAAAATGAATTTACAGTGAATTTTGATTCACGGGCGAGAAAAATGAATTTACGGCGAGTGTTGATGAAAATTGTCGTTTTTGGTAGAAAAGCAAAGGCTAACCACTTTGGATTTTTTGTGAAATTTTGATTTTTTCTGAAATGCTTCAAAATTTAGGTATGACAATATAACACGTAACTGACAAAGATAAGAAGCTTCACGGGCGAGAAAAATGAATTTATGACGAATTTTGATGAAAATTGCCATTTTTGAGAAAAATCAAAGGCTAACCCCTTTGGATTTTTTGTGAAATTTTGATTTTTTTTCCAAAATGCTTAAAAATTTTGGTATGACAATATAACGCAAATCTGACAAAGATAAGAAGCTTCACATGCGAGAAAAATGAATTTACGACGAGCTTTGATGGAACTTGTCGTTTTTGGTAAAAAAAACAAAGGGCAACCCCTTTGGATTTTTTGTGAAATTTTGATTTTTTTCTGAAATGCTTCAGAATTTAGGTATGACAACATAACACGTATCTGACAAAGATAAGAAGCTTCACGGGCGAGAAAAATGAATTTACGACAAGTTTTGATGAAAATTGCCATTTTTGGTAAAAAGCAAAGGCTAACCCCTTTGGATTTTGTTCTGAAATTTTGATTTTTTTCTGAAATGCTTCAAAATTTTGGTATGACAAGATAACGCGTATCTGACAATGATAAGAAGCCTCATGGGCGAGAAAAATGAATTTACAGTGAGTTTTGATTCACGGGCGGGAAAAATGAATTTACGGCGAGTGTTGATGAAAATTGTCGTTTTTGGTAGAAAAGCAAAGGCTAACCCCTTTGGATTTTTTGGTGAAATTTTGTTTTTTCTAAAATGCTTCAAAATTTAGTTATGACAATATAACACGTATCTGACAAATATAAGAAGCTTCCTGGGCGAGAAAAATAAATTTACAATGAGTTTTGATGGAACTTGTCATTTTTGGTAAAAAGCAAAGGCTAACCCCTTTGCATTTTGTTCTAAAATTTTGATTTTTTTCTAAAATGCTTCAAAATTTAGGTATGACAAGATAACGCGTATCTGACAAAGATAAGAAGCCTCATGGGCGAGAAAAATGAATTTACATTGAGTTTTGATTCACGGGCGAGAAAAATTAATTTACGGTGAGTGTTGATGAAAATTGTCATTTTTGGTAGAAAAGCAAAGGCTGACCCCTTTGGATTTTTTGGTGAAATTTTATTTATTTCTTAAATGCTTCAAAATTTAGGTATGACAATATAACACGTATCTGACAAAAATAAGAAGCTTCACGGGTGAGAAAAATGAATTTACGATGAATTTTGACGAAAATTGCCATTTTTAAGAAAAAGCAAAGGCTAACCCCTTTTGATTTTTTGTGAAATTTTGATTTTTTCCAAAATGTTCAAAATTTCGGTATGACAATATAACGCATATCTGACAAAGATAAGAAGCGCCACGGGCGAGAAAAATGAATTTACGATGAGTTTTGATGCAACTTGTCATTTTTGGTGAAAAAACAAAGGCTAACCCCTTTGAATTTTGTTTTGAAATTTTGATTTTTTTTCCGAATTGCTTCAAAATTTAGGTATGACAAGATAATGCATATCTGACAAAGATAAGAAGCCTCATGGGCGAGAAAAATGAATTTACATTGAATTTTGATGAAAATTGCCGTTTTTGGTAAAAAGCATAGGATAACCCCTTTGGATTTTGTTATGAAATTTTGATTTTTTTCTGAAATGCTTCAAAATTTAGGTATGATAAGATAACGCATATCTGACAAATATAATAAGCCTCATGGGCGAGAAAAATGAATTTACATTGAGTTTTGATTCACGGGCGAGAAAAATAAATTTACGGCAAGTGTTGATGAAAATTGTCGTTTTTGGTAGAAAAGCAAAGGCTAACCCCTTTGGATTTTTTTGTGAAATTTTGATTTTTTCCGAAATGCTTCAAAAATTAGGTATGACAATATAACACGTAACTGACAAAGATAAGAAGCTTCACGGGCGAGAAAAATGAATTGACGAATTTTGATGAAAATTGCCATTTTTGAGAAAAATCAAAGGCTAAACCTTTTGGATTTTTTGTGAAATTTTGATTTTTTCTGAAATGCTTAAAAATTTGGGTATGACAATATAACGCAAATCTGACAAAGATAAGAAGCTTCACATGCAAGAAATATGAATTGACGATGAGCTTTGATGGAACTTGTCGTTTTTGGTAAAAAAACAAAGGGTAACTCCTTTGGATTTTTTGTGAAATTTTGATTTTTTCTGAAATGCTTCAAAATTTTGATATGACAAGATAACGCGTATCTGACAAAGATAAGAAGACTCATGGGCGAGAAAAATGAATTTACAGTGAGTTTTGATTAACGGGCGGGAAAAATGAATTTACGGCGAGTGTTGATGAAAATTGTCGTTTTTGGTAGAAAAGCAAAGTCTAACCCCTTTGGATTTTTTGGTGAAATTTTGTTTTTTCTGAAATGCTTCAAAATTTAGGTATGACAATATAACACGTATCTGACAAATATAAGAAGCTTCCTGGGCAAGAAAAATGAATTTACGACGAGTTTTGATGGAACTTGTCATTTTTGGTAAAAAGCAAAGGCTAACCCCTTTGGATTTTTTTCTGAAATTTTGATTTTTTTCTGAAATGCTTCAAAATTTAGATATGACAAGATAACGCGTATCTGACAAAGATAAGAAGCCTCATGGGCGAGAAAAATGAATTTAAATTGAGTTTTGATTCACGGGCGAGAAAAATGAATTTACGGTGAGTGTTGATGAAAATTGTCGTTTTAGGTAGAAAAGCAAAGGCTAACCCCTTTGAATTTTTTTGCGAAATTTTGATTTTTTCCGAAATGCTTCAAAATTTAGGTATGACGATAAAACACGTAACTGACAAAGATAAGAAACTTTACGGGCGAGAAAAATTAATTTACGACGAATTTTGATGAAAATTGCCGTTTTTGAGAAAAATCAAAGGCTAACCCCTTTGGATTTTTTGTGAAATTTTGATTTTTTCCGAAACGCTTAAAATTTTTGGTATGACAATATAACGCAAATCTGACAATGATAAGAAGCTTCACAGGCGAGAAAAATGAATTTACGACGAGTTTTTATGGAACTTGTTGTTTTTGGTAAAAAAACAAAGGCTAACCCCTCTGGATTTTTTGTGAAATTTTGATTTTTTTTCCAAAATGCTTCAAAATTTAGGTATGACAACATAACACGTATCTGACAAAGATAAGAAGCTTCATGACGAGAAAAATTAATTTACGATGAGTTTTGATGAAAATTGCCATTTCTGGTAAAAAGCAAAGGCTAACCCCTTTGGATTTTAGTCTGAAATTTTGATTTTTTTCTGAAATGCTTCGAATTTTAGGTATGACAAGATAACGAGTATTTGACAAAGATAAGAAGCCTCATGGGCGATAAAAATGAATTTACAGTGAGTTTTGATTCACGGGCGAGAAAAATGAATTTACGGCGAGTGTTGATGAAAATTGTCATTTTTGGTAGAAAGGCAAAGGCTAACCCCATTGGATTTTTTGTTGAAATTTTGTTTATTTTTGAAATGCTTCAAAATTTAGGTATGACAATATAACACGTATCTGACAAAAATAAGAAGCTTCACGGGTGAGAAAAATGAATTTACGTTGAATTTTGATGAAAATTGCCGTTTTTGAGAAAAAGCAAAGGCTAACCCCTTTTGATTTTTTGTGAAATTTTGATTTTTTTCCAAAATGCTTCAAAATTTCGGTATGACAATATAACGCGTATCTGACAAAGATAAGAAGTGCCACGGGCAAGAAAAATGAATTTACGATGAGTTTTAATGCAACTTGTCATTTTTGGTAAAAAAACAAAGGCTAACCCCTTTGGATTTTGTTCTGAAATTTTGATTTTTTTCCGAAATGCTTCAAAATTTAGGTATGACAAGATAACACATATCTGACAAAGATAAGAAGCCTCATGGGCGATAAAAATGAATTTACATTGAGTTTTGATTCACGGGCGAGAAAAATGAATTTACGGCAAGTGTTGATGAAAATTGTCGTTTTTAGTAGAAAAGCAAAGGCTAACCCCTTTGGATTTTTTGTGAAATTTTGATTTTTTCTGAAATGCTTCAAAATTTAGGTATGACAATATAACACGTAACTGACAAAGATAAGAAGCTTCACGGGCGAGAAAAATGAATTTATGACGAATTTTGATGAAAATTGCCATTTTTGAGAAAAATCAAAGGCTAACCCCTTTGGATTTTTTGTGAAATTTTTATTTTTTTTCCGAAATGCTTAAAAATTTTGGTATGACAATATAACGCAAATCTGACAAAGATAAGAAGCTTCACATATGAAAAAAATGAATTTACGACGAGCTTTGATGGAACTTGTCGTTTTTGGTAAAAAAAACAAAGGGCAACCCCTTTGGATTTTTTGTGAAATTTTGATTTTTTTCTGAAATGCTTCAGAATTTAGGTATGACAACATAACACGTATCTGACAAAGATAAGAAGCTTCACGGGCGAGAAAAATGAATTTACGACGAGTTTTGATGAAAATTGCCATTTTTGGTAAAAAGCAAAGGCTAACCCCTTTGGATTTTGTTCTGAAATTTTGATTTTTTTCTGAAATGCTTCAAAATTTTGGTATGACAAGATAACGCGTATCTGACAATGATAAGAAGCCTCATGGGCGAGAAAAATGAATTTACAGTGAGTTTTGATTCACGGGCGGGAAAAATGAATTTACGGCGAGTGTTGATGAAAATTGTCGTTTTTGGTAGAAAAGCAAAGGCTAACCCCTTTGGATTTTTTGGTGAAATTTTGTTTTTTCTAAAATGCTTCAAAATTTAGTTATGACAATATAACACGTATCTGACAAATATAAGAAGCTTCCTGGGCGAGAAAAATAAATTTACGATGAGTTTTGATGGAACTTGTCATTTTTGGTAAAAAGCAAAGGCTAACCCCTTTGCATTTTGTTCTAAAATTTTGATTTTTTTCTAAAATGCTTCAAAATTTAGGTATGACAAGATAACGCGTATCTGACAAAGATAAGAAGCCTCATGGGCGAGAAAAATGAATTTACATTGAGTTTTGATTCACGGGCGAGAAAAATTAATTTACGGTGAGTGTTGATGAAAATTGTCATTTTTGGTAGAAAAGCAAAGGCTGACCCCTTTGGATTTTTTGGTGAAATTTTATTTATTTCTTAAATGCTTCAAAATTTAGGTATGACAATATAACACGTATCTGACAAAAATAAGAAGCTTCACGGGTGAGAAAAATGAATTTACGATGAATTTTGACGAAAATTGCCATTTTTGAGAAAAAGCAAAGGCTAACCCCTTTTGATTTTTTGTGAAATTTGTTTTTTCCAAAATGTTCAAAATTTCGGTATGACAATATAACGCATATCTGACAAAGATAAGAAGCGCCACGGGCGAGAAAAATGAATTTACGATGAGTTTTGATGCAACTTGTCATTTTTGGTGAAAAAACAAAGGCTAACCCCTTTGAATTTTGTTTTGAAATTTTGATTTTTTTTCCGAATTGCTTCAAAATTTAGGTATGACAAGATAACGCATATCTGACAAAGATAAGAAGCCTCATGGGCGAGAAAAATGAATTTACATTGAATTTTGATGAAAATTGCCGTTTTTGGTAAAAAGCATAGGATAACCCCTTTGGATTTTGTTATGAAATTTTGATTTTTTTCTGAAATGCTTCAAAATTTAGGTATGATAAGATAACGCATATCTGACAAAGATAATAAGCCTCATGGGCGAGAAAAATGAATTTACATTGAGTTTTGATTCACGGGCGAGAAAAATAAATTTACGCTAAGTGTTGATGAAAATTGTCGTTTTTGGTAGAAAAGCAAAGGCTAACCCCTTTGGATTTTTTTGTGAAATTTTGATTTTTTCCGAAATGCTTCAAAATTTAGGTATGACAATATAACACGTAACTGACAAAGATAAGAAGCTTCACGGGCGAGAAAAATGAATTTACGATGAATTTTGATGAAAATTGCCGTTTTTGAGAAAAATCAAAGGCTAAACCTTTTGGATTTTTTGTGAAATTTTGATTTTTTTTCGAAATGCTTAAAAATTTTGGTATGACAATATAACGCAAATCTGACAAAGATAAGAAGCTTCGCATGCAAGAAATATGAATTGACGATGAGCTTTGATGGAACTTGTCATTTTTGGTAAAAAAACAAAGGGTAACTCCTTTGGATTTTTTGTGAAATTTTGATTTTTTTTCTGAAATGCTTCAAAATTTAGGTATGACAACATAACACGTATCTGACAAAGATAAGAAGTTTCACGGGCGAGAAAAATGAATTTACGACGAGTTTTGATGAAAATTGCCGTTTTTGGTAAAAAGCAAAGGATAACCCCTTTGGATTTTGTTCTGAAATTTTGATTTTTTTATGAAATGCTTCAAAATTTAGGTATGATAAGATAACGCGTATCTGACAAATATAAGAAGACTCATGGGCGAGAAAAATGAATTTACAGTGAGTTTTGATTCACGGGCGGGAAAAATGAATTTACGGCGAGTGTTGATGAAAATTGTCGTTTTTGGTAGAAAAGCAAAGTCTAACCCCTTTGGATTTTTTTGTGAAATTTTGTTTTTTCTGAAATGCTTCAAAATTTAGGTATGACAATATAACACGTATCTGACAAATATAAGAAGCTTCCTGGGCGAGAAAAATGAATTTACGACGAGTTTTGATGGAACTTGTTATTTTTGGTAAAAAGCAAAGGCTAACCCCTTTGGATTTTGTTCTGAAATTTTGATTTTTTTCTGAATTGCTTCAAAATTTAGGTATGACAAGATAACGCGTATCTGACAAAGATAAGAAGCCTCATGGGCGAGAAAAATGAATTTAAATTGAGTTTTGATTCACGGGCGAGAAAAATGAATTTACGGCGAGTGTTGATGAAAATTGTCGTTTTAGGTAGAAAAGCAAAGGCTAACCCCTTTGGATTTTTTTGCGAAATTTTGATTTTTTCCGAAATGCTTCAAAATTTAGGTATGACGATAAAACACGTAACTGACAAAGATAAGAAACTTTACGGGCGAGAAAAATTAATTTACGATGAATTTTGATGAAAATTGCCATTTTTGAGAAAAATCAAAGGCTAACCCCTTTGGATTTTTTGTGAAATTTTGATTTTTCCGAAACGCTTAAAATTTTTGGTATGACAATATAACACAAATCTGACAATGATAAGAAGCTTCACAGGCGAGAAAAATGAATTTACGACGAGTTTTTATGGAACTTGTCGTTTTTGGTAAAAAACAAAGGCTAACCCCTCTGGATTTTTTGTGAAATTTTGATTTTTTTTCCAAAATGCTTCAAAATTTAGGTATGACAACATAACACGTATCTGACAAAGATAAGAAGCTTCATGGACGAGAAAAATTAATTTACGACGAGTTTTGATGAAAATTGCCATTTTTGGTAAAAAGCAAAGGCTAACCCCTTTGGATTTTAGTCTGAAATTTTGATTTTTTTGAAATGCTTCGAAATTTAGGTATGACAAGATAACGCGTATCTGACAAAGATAAGAAGCCTCATGGGCGATAAAAATGAATTTACAGTGAGTTTTGATTCACGGGCGAGAAAAATGAATTTACGGCGAGTGTTGATGAAAATTGTCATTTTTGGTAGAAAGGCAAAGGCTAACCCCATTGGATTTTTTGGTGAAATTTTGTTTTTTCTGAAATGCTTCAAAATTTAGGTATGACAATATAACACGTATCTGACAAAAATAAGAAGCTTCATGGGTGAGAAAAATGAATTTACGATGAATTTTGATGAAAATTGCCGTTTTTGAGAAAAAGCAAAGGCTAACCCATTTGGATTTTTTGTGGAATTTTGATTTTTTTCCGAAATGCTTCAAAATTTCGGTATGACAATATAACGCGTATCTGACAAGGATAAGAAGCGTCACGGGCGAGAAAAATGAATTTACGACGAGTTTTGATGGAACTTGTCATTTTTGGTAAAAAAACAAAGGCTAACCCCTTTGGATTTTGTTCTGAAATTTTGATTTTTTTCCGAAATGCTTCAAAATTTAGGTATGACATGATAATGCGTATCTGACAAAGATAATAAGCCTCATGGGTGAGAAAAATGAATTTACATTGAGTTTTGATTCACGGGCGAGAAAAATGAATTTACGGTGAGTGTTGATGAAAATTGTCATTTTTGGTAGAAAAGCAAAGGCTAACCCCTTTTGATTTTTTGTGAAATTTTGATTTTTTCCAAAATGCTTCAAAATTTTGGTATGACAATATAACGCGTATCTGACAAAGATAAGAAGTGCCACGGGCAAGAAAAATGAATTTACGATGAGTTTTCATGCAACTTGTCATTTTTGGTAAAAAAACAAAGGCTAACCCCTTTGGATTTTGTTCTGAAATTTTGATTTTTTTTCCGAAATGCTTCAAAATTTAGGTATGACAAGATAACACATATCTGACAAAGATAAGAAGCCTCATGGGCGATAAAAATGAATTTACATTGAGTTTTGATTCACGGGCGAGAAAAATGAATTTACGGCAAGTGTTGATGAAAATTGTCGTTTTTGGTAGAAAAGCAAAGGCTAACCCCTTTGGATTTTTTGTGAAATTTTGATTTTTTTCTGAAATGCTTCAAAATTTAGGTATGACAATATAACACGTAACTGACAAAGATAAGAAGCTTCACGGGCGAGAAAAATGAATTTATGACGAATTTTGTTGAAAATTGCCGTTTTTGAGAAAAATCAAAGGCTACCCCTTTGGATTTTTTGTGAAATTTTGACTTTTTTCCGAAATGCTTAAAAATTTTGGTATGACAATATAACGCAAATCTGACAAAGATAAGAAGCTTCACATGCGAGAAAAATGAATTTACGACAAGCTTTGATGGAACTTGTCGTTTTTGGTAAAAAAACAAAGGGCAACTCCTTTGGATTTTTTGTGAAATTTTGATTTTTTTCTAAAATGCTTCAGAATTTAGGTATGACAACATAACACATATCTGACAAAGATAAGAAGCTTCACGGGCGAGAAAAATGAATTTACGACGAGTTTTGATGAAAATTGCCATTTTTGGTAAAAAGCAAATGCTAACGCCTTTGGATTTTGTTCTGAAATTTTGATTTTTTTCTACAATGCTTCAAAATTTTTGTATGACAAGATAACGCGTATCTGACAATGATAAGAAGCCTCATGGGCGAGAAAAATGAATTTACAGTGAGTTTTGATTCACGGGCGAGAAAAATGAATTTACGGCGAGTGTTGATGAAAATTGTCGTTTTTGGTAGAAAAGCAAAGGCTAACCCCTTTGGATTTTTTGGTGAAATTTTGTTTTTTCTAAAATGCTTCAAAATTTAGTTATGACAATATAACACGTATCTGACAAATATAAGAAGCTTCCTGGGCGAGAAAAATAAATTTACGACGAGTTTTGATGGAACTTGTCATTTTTGGTAAAAAGCAAAGGCTAACCCCTTTGCATTTTGTTCTGAAATTTTGATTTTTTCTGAAATGCTTCAAAATTTAGGTATGACAAGATAACGCGTACCTGACAAAGATAAGAAGCCTCATGGGCGAGAAAAATGAATTTACATTGAGTTTTGATTCACGGGCGAGAAAAATGAATTTACGGCGAGTGTTGATGAAAATTGTCGTTTTAGGTAGAAAAGCAAAGGCTAACCCCTTTGGATTTTTTGTGAAATTTTGATTTTTCCGAAATGCTTAAAAATTTTGGTATGACAATATAATGCAAATCTGACAAAGATAAGAAGCTTCACATGCGAGAAAAATGAATTTACGACGAGCTTTGATGGAACTTGTCGTTTTTGGTAAAAAAACAAAGGGCAACCCCTTTGGATTTTTTGTGAAATTTTGATTTTTTTCCGAAATGCTTAAAAATTTTGGTATGACAATATAACACAAATCTGACAAAGATAAGAAGCTTCACATGCAAGAAATATGAATTGACGACGAGCTTTGATGGAACTTGTCGTTTTTGGTAAAAAACAAAGGGTAACTCCTTTGGATTTTTTGTGAAATTTTGATTTTTTTTTTTCTAAAATGCTTCAAAATTTAGGTATGACAACATAACATGTATCTGACAAAGATAAGAAGCTTCACGGGTGAGAAAAATGAATTTACGACGAGTTTTGATGAAAATTGCCATTTTTGGTAAAAAGCAAAGGCTAACCCCTTTGGATTTTGTTCTGAAATTTTGATTTTTTCTGAAATGCTTCAAAATTTAGGTATGACAAGATAACGCGTATTTGACAAAGATAAGAAGCCTCATGGGCGAGAAAAATGAATTTACATTGAGTTTTGATTCACGGGCGAGAAAAATGAATTTACGGCGAGTTTTGATGAAAATTGTCGTTTTAGGTAGAAAAGCAAAGGCTAACCCCTTTGGATTTTTTTGCGAAATTTTGATTTTTTCCGAAATGCTTCAAAATTTAGGTATGCCAATAAAACATGTAACTGACAAAGATAAGAAACTTCACGGGCGAGAAAAATTAATTTACGACGAATTTTGATGAAAATTGCCGTTTTTGGGAAAAATCAAAGGCTAACCCCTTTGGATTTTTTGTGAAATTTTGATTTTTTCCGAAATGCTTAAAAATTTAGGTATGACAATATAACGCAAATCTGACAATGATAAGAAGCTTCACAGGCGAGAAAAATTAATTTACGACGAGTTTTGATGGAACTAGTCGTTTTTGGTAAAAAAAACAAAGGTAACCCCTTTGGATATTTTGTGAAATTTTGATTATTTTTTCCTAAATGCTTCAAAATTTAGGTATGACAACATAACACGTATCTGACAAAGATAAGGAGCTTCACGGGCGAGAAAAATGAATTTACGATGAGTTTTGATGAAAATTGCCGTTTTTGGTAAAAAAGCAAAGGCTAACCCCTTTGGATTTTGTTCTGAAATTTTGATTTTTTCCTGAAATGCTTCAAAATTTAGGTATGACAAGATAACGCGTAGCTGACAAAGATAAGAAGCCTCATGGGCGAGAAAAATGAATTTACAATGAGTTTTGATTCACGGGCGAGAAAAATGAATTTACGGCGAGTTTTGATGAAAATTGTCGTTTTTGGTAGAAAAGCAAAGGCTAACCCCTTTGGATTTTTTGGTGAAATTTTTTTTTCTGAAATGCTTCAAAATTTAGGTATCACAATATAACACGTATCTGACAAAAATAAGAAGCTTCACGGGTGAGAAAAATGAATTTACGATGAATATTGATGAAAATTGCCGTTTTTGATAAAAAGCAAAGGCTAACCCCTTTGGATTTTTTGTGAAATTTTGATTTTTCTGAAATGCTTAAAAATTTTGGTATGACAATATAACGCAAATCGGACAAAGATAAGAAGCTTCACATGCGAGAAAAATGAATTTACGACGAGCTTTGATGGAACTTGTCGTTTTGGTAAAAAAAGGGTAACCGATTTGGATTTTTTGTGAAATTTTGTTTTTTCTGAAATGCTTCAAAATTTAGGTATGACAACATAACACGTATCTAACAAAGATAAGAAGCTTCACGGGTGGGCAAAGTGAATTTACGACGAGTTTTGATGAAAATTGCCGTTTTTGGTAAAAAGCAAAGGCTAACCCCTTCGGATTTTGTTCTGAAATTTTGTTTTTTTCTGAATTGCTTCAAAATTTAGGTATGACAAGATAACACGTATCTGACAAAGATAAGAAGCCTCATGGGCGAGAAAAATAAATTTACAGTGAGTTTTGATTCACGGGCGGGAAAAATGAATTTACGGCGAGTGTTGATGAAAAATGTCGTTTTTGGTAGAAAAGCAAAGGCTAACCCCTTTGGATTTTTTTGTGAAATTTTGTTTTTTTCTGAAATGCTTCAAAATTTAGGTATGACAATATAACACGTATCTGACAAATATAAGAAGCTTCATGGGCGAGAAAAATGAATTTACGACGAGTTTTGATGGAACTTGTCATTTTTGGTAAAAAGCAAATGTTAACCCCTTTGGATTTTGTTCTGAAATTTTGATTTTTTCTGAAATGCTTCAAAATTTAGGTATGACAAGATAATGCGTATCTGACAAATATAAGAAGCCTCATGGGCGAGTAAAATGAATTTACATTGAGTTTTGATTCACGGGCCAGAAAAATGAATTTACGGCGAGTGTTGATGAAAATTGTCGTTTTAGGTAGAAAAGCAAAGGCTAACCCCTTTGGATTTTTTGTGAAATTTTGATTTTTTTCCGAAATGCTTGAAAATTTAGGTATGACAACGTAACACGTATCTGACAAATATAAGAAGCTTCACGGGCGAGAAAAATGGATTTACGATGAGTTTTGATGAAAATTGCCGTTTTTGGTAAAAAGCAAAGGCTAACCCCTTTGGATTTTGTTCTGAAATTTTGATTTTTTTTTCTGAAATGTTTCAAAATTTAGGTATGACAAGATAACGCGTATCTGACAGATAATAAGCCTCATGGGAGAGAAAAATGAATTTACAGTGAGTTTTGATTCACGGGCGAGAAAAACGAATTTACGGCGAGTGTTGATGAAAATTGTCATTTTTGGTAGAAAAGAAAGGCTAACCCCTTTGGATTTTTTGGTGAAATCTTTTTTTTCTAAAATGCTTCAAAATTTAGGTATGACAATATAACACGTATCTGACAAAAATAAGAAGCTTCACGGGTGAGAAAAATGAATTTACGATGAATTTTGATGAAAATTGCCGTTTTTGAGAAAAAGCAAAGGCTAACCTCTTTGGATTTTTTGCGAAATTTTGATTTTTTCCGAAATGCTTCAAAATTTTGGTACGACAATATAACCCGTATCTGACAAAGATAAGAAGCATCACGGGCGAGAAAAATGAATTTACGACGAGTTTTGATGGAACTTGTCATTTTTGGTAAAAAAACAAAGGCTAACCCCTTTGGATTTTGTTCTGAAATTTTGATTTTTTTCTGAAATGCTTCAAAATTTATGTATGACAACATAACGTGTAGCTGACAAAGATAAGAAGCCTCATGGGCGAGAAAAATGAATTTACAATGAGTTTTGATTCATGGGCGAGAAAAATGAATTTACGGCAAGTGTTGATGAAAATTGTCGTTTTTGGTAGAAAAGCAAAGGCTAACCTCTTTAGATTTTTTGGTGAAATTTTGTTTTTTCTGAAATGCTTCAAAATTTAGGTATGACAATATAACATGTATCTGACAAAAATAAGAAGTTTCACGGGTGAGAAAAATGAATTGACAATGAATCTTGATGAAAATTGCCGTTTTTGAGAAAAAGCAAAGGCTAACCACTTTGGATTTTTTGTGAAATTTTGATTTTTTCTGAAATACTTCAAAATTTTGGTATGACAATATAGCGCGTATCTGACAAAAATAAGAAGCGTCACGGGCGAGAAAAATGAATTTACGACAAGTTTTGATGGAACTTGTCATTTTTGGTAAAAAAACAAAGGCTAACCCCTTTGGATTTTGTTCTGAAATTTTGATTTTTTTCCGAAATGCTTCAAAATTTAGATATGACAAGATAACGCGTATCTGACAAAGATAAGAAGCCTCATGGGCGAGAAAAATGAATTTACATTGAGTTTTGATTCACGGGCGAGAAAAATGAATTTACGGCGAGTGTTGATGAAAATTGTCGTTTTTGGTAGAAAAGCAAAGGCTAACCTTTTTGGATTTTTTTTGTTAAATTTTGCTTTTTTTCTAAAATGCTTTAAAATTTAGGTATGACTATATAACACGTAACTGACAAAGATAAGAAGCTTCACGGGCGAGAAAAATGAATTTACGACGAATTTTGATGAAAATTGCCGTTTTTGAGACAAATCAAAGGCTAACCCCTTTGGATTTTTTGTGAAATTTTGATTTTTTCCGAAATGCTTAAAAATTTTGGTATGACAATATAACGCAAATCGGACAAAGATAAGAAGCTTCACATGCGAGAAAAATGAATTTACGACGAGCTTTGATGGAACTTGTCGTTTTTGGTAAAAAAAGGGTAACCCATTTGGATTTTTTGTGAAATTTTGTTTTTTCTGAAATGCTTCAAAATTTAGGTATGACAACATAACACGTATCTGACAAAGATAAGAAGCTTCACGGGTGAGAAAAATTAATTTACGACGAGTTTTGATGAAAATTGCCGTTTTTTGTAAAAAGCAAAGGCTAACCCCTTGAGATTTTGTTCTGAAATTTTGATTTTTTCTGAAATGCTTCAAAATTTAGGTATGACAAGATAACGTGTATCTGACAAAGATAAGAAGCCTCATGGGTATGAAAAATGAATTTACAGTGAATTTTGATTCACGGGCGGGAAAAATGAATTTACGGCGAGTGTTGATGAAAATTGTCGTTTTTGGTAGAAAAGCAAAGGCTAACCCCTTTGGATTGTTTTGTGAATTTTTGTTTTTTTCTGAAATGCTTCAAAATTTAGGTATGACAATATAACACGTATCTGACAAATATAAGAAGCTTCTTGGGCGAGAAAAATGAATTTACGACGAGTTTTGATGGAACTTATCATTTTTGGTAAAAAGCAAAGGCTAACCCCTTTGGATTTTGTTCTGAAATGCTTCAAAATTTAGGTATGACAAGATAATGCGTATCTGACAAAGATAAGAAGCCTCATGGGCGAGTAAAATGAATTTACATTGAGTTTTGATTCATGGGCGAGAAAAATAAATTTACGGCGAGTGTTGTTGAAAATTATCGTTTTAGGTAGAAAAGCAAAGGCTAACCACTTTGGATTTTTTGTGAAATTTTGATTTTTTTCCGAAATGCTTGAAAATTTAGTTATGACAACGTAACACGTATCTGACAAATATAAGAAGCTTCACGGGCGAGAAAAATGGATTTACGACGAGTTTGGATGAAAATTGCCGTTTTTGGTAAAAAGCAAAGGCTAACCCCTTTGGATTTTGTTCTGAAATTTTGATTTTTTTCTGAAATGTTTCAAAATTTAGGTATGACAAGATAACGCGTATCTGACAAAGATAATAAGCCTTATGGGAGAGAAAAATGAATTTACAGTGAGTTTTGATTCACGGGCGAGAAAAATGAATTTACGGCGAGTGTTGATGAAAATTGTCGTTTTTGGTAGAAAATCAAAGGCTAACCCCTTTAGATTTTTTGGTGAAATTTTGTTTTTTCTGAAATGCTTCAAAATTTAGGTATGACAATATAACATGTATCTGACAAAAATAAGAAGTTTCACGGCTGAGAAAAATGAATTGACAGTGAATCTTGATGAAAATTGCCGTTTTTGAGAAAAAGCAAAGGCTAACCCCTTTGGATTTTTTGTGAAATTTTGATTTTTTCCAAAATACTTCAAAATTTTGGTATGACAATATAGCGCGTATCTGACAAAGATAAGAAGCGTCACGGGCGAGAAAAATGAATTTACGACAAGTTTTGATGGAACTTGTCATTTTTGGTAAAAAACAAAGGCTAACCCCTTTGGATTTTGTTCTGAAATTTTGATTTTTTTCTGAAATGCTTCAAAATTTAGATATGACAAGATAACGCGTATCTGACAAAGATAAGAAGCCTCATGGGCGAGAAAAATGAATTTACATTGAGTTTTGATTCACGGGCGAGAAAAATGAATTTACGGCGAGTGTTGATGAAAATTGTCGTTTTTGGTAGAAAAGCAAAGGCTAACCTTTTTGGATTTTTTTGTTAAATTTTGATTTTTTTCTGAAATGCTTCAAAATTTAGGTATGACTATATAACACGTAACTGACAAAGATAAGAAGCTTCACGGGCGAGAAAAATGAATTTACGATGAATTTTGATGAAAATTGCCTAAACCCTTTGGATTTTTTGTGAAATTTTGATTTTTTTCCAAAATGCTTAAAAATTTTTGTATGACAATATAACGCAAATCAGACAAAGATAAGAAGCTTCACAGGCGAGAAGAATGAATTTACGACGAGTTTTGATGGAACTTGTCGTTTTTGGTAAAAAACAAAGGTTAACCCCTTTGGATTTTTTGTGAAATTTTGATTTTTTTCCGAAATGCTTCAAAATTTAGGTATGACAACATAACACGTATCTGAGAAAGATAAGAAGCCTCATGGGCGAGAAAAATGAATTTACATTGAGTTTTGATTCACGGGCGAGAAAAATGAATTTACGGCGAGTGTTGATGAAAATTGTCGTTTTAGGTAGAAAAGCAAAGGCTAACCCCTTTGGATTTTTTGTGAATTTTTTATTTTTTTCTGAAATGCTTCAAAATTTAGATATGACAATAAAACATGTAACTGACAAAGACAAGAAACTTCACGGGCGAGAAAAATGAATTTACGATGAATTTTGATGAAAATTGCTGTTTTTGATAAAAATCAAAGGCTAACCCCTTTGGGTTTTTTGTGAAATTTTGATTTTTCTGAAATGCTTAAAAATTTTGGTATGACAATACAACGCAAATCAGACAAAGATAAGAAGCTTCACATGCGAGAAAAATGAATTTACGACGAGCTTTGATGGAACTTGTCGTTTTTGGTAAAAAAAGGGTAACCCATTTGGATTTTTTGTGAAATTTTGATTTTTTTTCCGAAATGCTTCAAAATTTAGGTATGACAACATAACACGTATCTGAGAAAGATAAGAAGCCTCATGGGCGGGAAAAATGAATTTACATTGAGTTTTGATTCACGGGCGAGAAAAATGAATTTACGGCGAGTGTTGATGAAAATTGTCGTTTTAGGTAGAAAAGCAAAGGCTAACCCCTTTGGATTTTTTGTGAATTTTTTATTTTTTTCCGAAATGCTTCAAAATTTAGATATGACAATAAAACATGTAACTGACAAAGATAAGAAACTTCACGGGCGAGAAAAATGAATTTACGACGAATTTTGATGAAAATTGCTGTTTTTGAGAAAAATCAAAGGCTAACCCCTTTGGGTTTTTTCTGAAATTTTGATTTTTCTGAAATGCTTAAAAATTTTGGTATGACAATACAACGAAAATCAGACAAAGATAAGAAGCTTCACAGGTGAGAAAAATGAATTTACGACGAGTTTTGATGGAACTTGTCGTTTTTGGTAAAAAAACAAAGGCTAACCCCTTTGGTTTTTTGTGAAATTTTGATTTTTTTTTCTGAAATGCTTCAAAATTTAGGTCTGACAACATAACAGGTATCTGACAAAGATAAGAAGCTTCACGGGCGAGAAAAATTAATTTACGGCGAGTGTTGATGAAAATTGTCGTTTTTGGTAGAAAAGCAAGGCTAACCCCTTTGGATTTTTTGGTGAAATTTTGTTTTTTTTCTGAAACGCTTCAAAATTTATGTATGACAATATAACACGTATCTGACAAAAATAAGAAGCTTGACGGGTGAGAAAAATGAATTTACGATGAATTTTGATGAAAATTGCCGTTTTTGAGAAAAAACAAAGGCTAACCCCTTTGGATTTTTTGTGAAATTTTGATTTTTCCAAAATGCTTCAAAATTTTGGAATGACAATATAACGCGTATCTGACAAAGATTAGAAGCGCCACGGGCGAGAAAAATGAATTTACGACGAGTTTTGATAGAACTTGTCATTTTTGGTAAAAAAAACAAAGGCTAACCCCTTTGGATTTTTTGTGAAATTTTGATTTTTTTCCGAAATGCTTCAAAATTTAGGTATGACAAGATAACGCGTATCTGACAAAGATAAGAAGACTCATGGGCGAGAAAAATGAATTTACAGTGAGTTTTGATTCACGGGCGGGAAAAATGAATTTACGGCGAGTGTTGATGAAAATTGTCGTTTTTGGTAGAAAAGCAAAGGCTAACCTTTTTGGATTTTTTTGTTAAATTTTGATTTTTTTCTGAAATGCTTCAAAATTTAGGTATGACTATATAACACGTAACTGACAAAGATAAGAAGCTTCACGGGCGAGAAAAATGAATTTACGATGAATTTTGATGAAAATTGCCGTTTTTGAGAAAAATCAAAGGCTAAACCCTTTGGATTTTTTGTGAAATTTTGATTTTTTCCAAAATGCTTAAAAATTTTTGTATGACAATATAACGCAAATCAGACAAAGATAAGAAGCTTCACAGGCGAGAAGAATGAATTTACGACGAGTTTTGATGGAACTTGTCGTTTTTGGTAAAAAACAAAGGTTAACCCCTTTGGATTTTTTGTGAAATTTTGATTTTTTTCCGAAATGCTTCAAAATTTAGGTATGACAACATAACACGTATCTGAGAAAGATAAGAAGCCTCATGGGCGAGAAAAATGAATTTACATTGAGTTTTGATTCACGGGCGAGAAAAATGAATTTACGGCGAGTGTTGATGAAAATTGTCGTTTTAGGTAGAAAAGCAAAGGCTAACCCCTTTGGATTTTTTGTGAATTTTTTATTTTTTTCCGAAATGCTTCAAAATTTAGATATGACAATAAAACATGTAACTGACAAAGATAAGAAACTTCACGGGCGAGAAAAATGAATTTACGACGAATTTTGATGAAAATTGCTGTTTTGAGAAAAATCAAAGGCTAACCCCTTTGGGTTTTTTCTGAAATTTTGATTTTTCTGAAATGCTTAAAAATTTTGGTATGACAATACAAAGAAAATCAGACAAAGATAAGAAGCTTCACAGGTGAGAAAAATGAATTTACGACGAGTTTTGATGGAACTTGTCGTTTTTGGTAAAAAAACAAAGGCTAACCCCTTTGGTTTTTTGTGAAATTTTGATTTTTTTTCTGAAATGCTTCAAAATTTAGGTCTGACAACATAACAGGTATCTGACAAAGATAAGAAGCTTCACGGGCGAGAAAAATTAATTTACGGCGAGTGTTGATGAAAATTGTCGTTTTTGGTAGAAAAGCAAGGCTAACCCCTTTGGATTTTTTGGTGAAATTTTGTTTTTTTTCTGAAACGCTTCAAAATTTATGTATGACAATATAACACGTATCTGACAAAAATAAGAAGCTTGACGGGTGAGAAAAATGAATTTACGATGAATTTTGATGAAAATTGCCGTTTTTGAGAAAAAACAAAGGCTAAGCCCTTTGGATTTTTTGTGAAATTTTGATTTTTCCAAAATGCTTCAAAATTTTGGAATGACAATATAACGCGTATCTGACAAAGATTAGAAGCGCCACGGGCAAGAAAAATGAATTTACGACGAGTTTTGATAGAACTTGTCGTTTTTGGTAAAAAAAACAAAGGCTAACCCCTTTGGATTTTTTGTGAAATTTTGATTTTTTTTCCGAAATGCTTCAAAATTTAGGTATGACAAGATAACGCGTATCTGACAAAGATAAGAAGACTCATGGGCGAGAAAAATGAATTTACAGTGAGTTTTGATTCACGGGCGGGAAAAATGAATTTACGGCGAGTGTTGATGAAAATTGTCGTTTTTGGTAGAAAAGCAAAGTCTAACCCCTTTGGATTTTTTGGTAAAATTTTGTTTTTTCTAAAATGCTTCCAAATTTAGGTATGACAATATAACACGTATCTGACAAATATAAGAAGCTTCCTGGGCGAGAAAAATGAATTTACGACGAGTTTTGATGGAACTTGTCATTTTTGGTAAATAGCAAAGGCTAACCCCTTTGGATTTTGTTCTGAAATTTTGATTTTTTCTGAAATGCTTCAAAATTTAGGTATGACAAGATAACGCGTATCTGAACAAGATAAGAAGCCTCATGGGCGAGAAAAATGAATTTAAATTGAGTTTTGATTCACGGGCGAGAAAAATGAATTTACGGCGAGTGTTGATGAAAATTGTCGTTTTTGGTAGAAAAGCAAAGGCTAACCCCTTTGGATTGTTTTGTGAAATTTTGTTTTTTTCTGAAATGCTTCAAAATTTAGGTATGATAATATAACACGTATCTGACAAATATAAGAAGCTTCATGGGCGAGAAAAATGAATTTACGACGAGTTTTGATGGAACTTATCATTTTTGGTAAAAAGCAAAGGCTAACCCCTTTGGATTTTGTTCTGAAATGCTTCAAAATTTAGGTATGACAAGATAATGCGTATCTGACAAAGATATGAAGCCTCATGGGCGAGTAAAATGAATTTACATTGAGTTTTGATTCATGGGCGAGAAAAATAAATTTACGGCGAGTGTTGATGAAAATTGTCGTTTTAGGTAGAAAAGCAAAGGCTAACCCCTTTGGATTTTTTGTGAAATTTTGATTTTTTTCCGAAATGCTTGAAAATTTAGGTATGACAACGTGACACGTATCTGACAAATATAAGAAGCTTCACAGGCGAGAAAAATGGATTTACGACGAGTTTTGATGAAAATTGCCGTTTTTGGTAAAAAGCAAAGGCTAACCGCTTTGGATTTTGTTCTGAAATTTTGATTTTTTCTTAAATGTTTAAAATTTAGGTATGACAAGATAACGCGTATCTGACAAAGATAATAAGCCTCATGGGAGAGAAAAATGAATTTACAGTGAGTTTTGATTCACGGGCGAGAAAAATGAATTTACGACGAGTGTTGATGAAAATTGTCGTTTTTGGTAGAAAAGCAAAGGCTAACCTCTTTAGATTTTTTGGTGAAATTTTGTTTTTTCTGAAATGCTTCAAAATTTAGGTATGACAATATAACATGTATCTGACAAAAATAAGAAGTTTTACGGGTGAGAAAAATGAATTGACAATGAATCTTGATGAAAATTGCCGTTTTTGAGAAAAAGCAAAGGCTAACCCCTTTGGATTTTTTGTGAAATTTTGATTTTTTCCGAAATACTTCAAAATTTTGGTATGACAATATAGCGCGTATCTGACAAAGATAAGAAGCGTCACGGGCGAGAAAAATGAATTTACGACAAGTTTTGATGGAACTTGTCATTTTTGGTAAAAAAACAAAGGCTAACCCCTTTGGATTTTGTTCTGAAATTTTGATTTTTTTCCGAAATGCTTCAAAATTTAGATATGACAAGATAACGCGTATCTGACAAAGATAAGAAGCCTCATGGGCGAGAAAAATGAATTTACATTGAGTTTTGATTCACGGGCGAGAAAAATGAATTTACGGCGAGTGTTGATGAAAATTGTCGTTTTTGGTAGAAAAGCAAAGGCTAACCTTTTTGGATTTTTTTTGTTAAATTTTTCTTTTTTTCTGAAATGCTTTAAAATTTAGGTATGACTATATAACACGTAACTGACAAAGATAAGAAGCTTCACGGGCGAGAAAAATGAATTTACGACGAATTTTGATGAAAATTGCCGTTTTTGAGACAAATCAAAGGCTAACCCCTTTGGATTTTTTGTGAAATTTTGATTTTTTCCGAAATGCTTAAAAATTTTGGTATGACAATATAACGCAAATCGGACAAAGATAAGAAGCTTCACATGCGAGAAAAATGAATTTACGACGAGCTTTGATGGAACTTGTCGTTTTTGGTAAAAAAAGGGTAACCCATTTGGATTTTTTGTGAAATTTTGTTTTTTCTGAAATGCTTCAAAATTTAGGTATGACAACATAACACGTATCTGACAAAGATAAGAAGCTTCACGGGTGAGAAAAATTAATTTACGACGAGTTTTGATGAAAATTGCCGTTTTTGGTAAAAAGCAAAGGCTAACCCCTTGAGATTTTGTTCTGAAATTTTGATTTTTTCTGAAATGCTTCAAAATTTAGGTATGACAAGATAACGTGTATCTGACAAAGATAAGAAGCCTCATGGGTATGAGAAATGAATTTACAGTGAGTTTTGATTCACGGGCGGGAAAAATGAATTTACGGCGAGTGTTGATGAAAATTGTCGTTTTTGGTAGAAAAGCAAAGGCTAACCCCTTTGGATTGTTTTGTGAATTTTTGTTTTTTTCTGAAATGCTTCAAAATTTAGGTATGACAATATAACACGTATCTGACAAATATAAGAAGCTTCTTGGGCGAGAAAAATGAATTTACGATGAGTTTTGATGGAACTTATCATTTTTGGTAAAAAACAAAGGCTAACCCCTTTGGATTTTGTTCTGAAATGCTTCAAAATTTAGGTATGACAAGATAATGCGTATCTGACAAAGATAAGAAGCCTCATGGGCGAGTAAAATGAATTTACATTGAGTTTTGATTCATGGGCGAGAAAAATAAATTTACGGCGAGTGTTGATGAAAATTGTCGTTTTAGGTAGAAAAGCAAAGGCTAACCACTTTGGATTTTTTGTGAAATTTTGATTTTTTGCCGAAATGCTTGAAAATTTAGTTATGACAACGTAACACGTATCTGACAAATATAAGAAGCTTCACGGGCGAGAAAAATGGATTTACGACGAGTTTGGATGAAAATTGCCGTTTTTGGTAAAAAGCAAAGGCTAACCCCTTTGGATTTTGTTCTGAAATTTTGATTTTTTTCTGAAATGTTTCAAAATTTAGGTATGACAAGATAACGCGTATCTGACAAAGATAATAAGCCTTATGGGAGAGAAAAATGAATTTACAGTGAGTTTTGATTCACGGGCGAGAAAAATGAATTTACGGCGAGTGTTGATGAAAATTGTCGTTTTTGGTAGAAAAGCAAAGGCTAACCCCTTTAGATTTTTTGGTGAAATTTTGTTTTTCTGAAATGCTTCAAAATTTAGGTATGACAATATAACATGTATCTGATAAAAATAAGAAGTTTCACGGGTGAGAAAAATGAATTGACAGTGAATCTTGATGAAAATTGCCGTTTTTGAGAAAAAGCAAAGGCTAACCCCTTTGGAATTTTTGTGAAATTTTGATTTTTTCCAAAATACTTCAAAATTTTGGTATGACAATATAGCGCGTATCTGACAAAGATAAGAAGCGTCACGGGCGAGAAAAATGAATTTACGACAAGTTTTGATGGAACTTGTCATTTTTGGTAAAAAACAAAGGCTAACCCCTTTGGATTTTGTTCTGAAATTTTGATTTTTTTCCGAAATGCTTCAAAATTTAGATATGACAAGATAACGCGTATCTGACAAAGATAAGAAGCCTCATGGGCGAGAAAAATTAATTTACATTGAGTTTTGATTCACGGGCGAGAAAAATGAATTTACGGCGAGTGTTGATGAAAATTGTCGTTTTTGGTAGAAAAGCAAAGGCTAACCTTTTTGGATTTTTTTGTTAAATTTTGATTTTTTTCTGAAATGCTTCAAAATTTAGGTATGACTATATAACACGTAACTGACAAAGATAAGAAGCTTCACGGGCGAGAAAAATGAATTTACGACGAATTTTGATGAAAATTGCCGTTTTTGAGACAAATCAAAGGCTAACCCCTTTGGATTTTTTGTGAAATTTTGATTTTTTCCGAAATGCTTAAAAATTTTGGTATGACAATATAACGCAAATCGGACAAAGATAAGAAGCTTCACATGCGAGAAAAATGAATTTACGACGAGCTTTGATGGAACTTGTCGTTTTTGGTAAAAAAAGGGTAACCCATTTGGATTTTTTGTGAAATTTTGTTTTTTCTGAAATGCTTCAAAATTTAGGTATGACAACATAACACGTATCTGACAAAGATAAGAAGCTTCACGGGTGAGAAAAATTAATTTACGACGAGTTTTGATGAAAATTGCCGTTTTTGGTAAAAAGCAAAGGCTAACCCCTTGAGATTTTGTTCTGAAATTTTGATTTTTTCTGAAATGCTTCAAAATTTAGGTATGACAAGATAACGTGTATCTGACAAAGATAAGAAGCCTCATGGGTATGAGAAATGAATTTACAGTGAGTTTTGATTCACGGGCGGGAAAAATGAATTTACGGCGAGTGTTGATGAAAATTGTCGTTTTTGGTAGAAAAGCAAAGGCTAACCCCTTTGGATTGTTTTGTGAATTTTTGTTTTTTTCTGAAATGCTTCAAAATTTAGGTATGACAATATAACACGTATCTGACAAATATAAGAAGCTTCTTGGGCGAGAAAAATGAATTTACGATGAGTTTTGATGGAACTTATCATTTTTGGTAAAAAACAAAGGCTAACCCCTTTGGATTTTGTTCTGAAATGCTTCAAAATTTAGGTATGACAAGATAATGCGTATCTGACAAAGATAAGAAGCCTCATGGGCGAGTAAAATGAATTTACATTGAGTTTTGATTCATGGGCGAGAAAAATAAATTTACGGCGAGTGTTGATGAAAATTGTCGTTTTAGGTAGAAAAGCAAAGGCTAACCACTTTGGATTTTTTGTGAAATTTTGATTTTTTGCCGAAATGCTTGAAAATTTAGTTATGACAACGTAACACGTATCTGACAAATATAAGAAGCTTCACGGGCGAGAAAAATGGATTTACGACGAGTTTGGATGAAAATTGCCGTTTTTGGTAAAAAGCAAAGGCTAACCCCTTTGGATTTTGTTCTGAAATTTTGATTTTTTTCTGAAATGTTTCAAAATTTAGGTATGACAAGATAACGCGTATCTGACAAAGATAATAAGCCTTATGGGAGAGAAAAATGAATTTACAGTGAGTTTTGATTCACGGGCGAGAAAAATGAATTTACGGCGAGTGTTGATGAAAATTGTCGTTTTTGGTAGAAAAGCAAAGGCTAACCCCTTTAGATTTTTTGGTGAAATTTTGTTTTTCTGAAATGCTTCAAAATTTAGGTATGACAATATAACATGTATCTGATAAAAATAAGAAGTTTCACGGGTGAGAAAAATGAATTGACAGTGAATCTTGATGAAAATTGCCGTTTTTGAGAAAAAGCAAAGGCTAACCCCTTTGGAATTTTTGTGAAATTTTGATTTTTTCCAAAATACTTCAAAATTTTGGTATGACAATATAGCGCGTATCTGACAAAGATAAGAAGCGTCACGGGCGAGAAAAATGAATTTACGACAAGTTTTGATGGAACTTGTCATTTTTGGTAAAAAACAAAGGCTAACCCCTTTGGATTTTGTTCTGAAATTTTGATTTTTTTCCGAAATGCTTCAAAATTTAGATATGACAAGATAACGCGTATCTGACAAAGATAAGAAGCCTCATGGGCGAGAAAAATTAATTTACATTGAGTTTTGATTCACGGGCGAGAAAAATGAATTTACGGCGAGTGTTGATGAAAATTGTCGTTTTTGGTAGAAAAGCAAAGGCTAACCTTTTTGGATTTTTTTGTTAAATTTTGATTTTTTTCTGAAATGCTTCAAAATTTAGGTATGACTATATAACACGTAACTGACAAAGATAAGAAGCTTCACGGGCGAGAAAAATGAATTTACGATGAATTTTGATGAAAATTGCCGTTTTTGAGAAAAATCAAAGGCTAAACCCTTTGGATTTTTTGTGAAATTTTGATTTTTTTCCAAAATGCTTAAAAATTTTTGTATGACAATATAACGCAAATCAGACAAAGGTAAGAAGCTTCACAGGCGAGAAGAATGAATTTACGACGAGTTTTGATGGAACTTGTCGTTTTTGGTAAAAAACAAAGGTTAACCCCTTTGGATTTTTTGTGAAATTTTGATTTTTTTCCGAAATGCTTCAAAATTTAGGTATGACAACATAACACGTATCTGAGAAAGATAAGAAGCCTCATGGGCGAGAAAAATGAATTTACATTGAGTTTTGAGAAAAATCAATGGCTAAACCCTTTGGATTTTTGTGAAATTTTGATTTTTTCCAAAATGCTTAAAAATTTTGGTATGACAATATAACGCAAATCTGACAAAGATAAGAAGCTTCACAGGCGAGAAAAATGAATTTACGACGAGTTTTGATGGAACTTGTCATTTTTGGTAAAAAAACAAAGGCTAACCCCTTTGGATTTTTGTGAAATTTTGATTTTTTTTTTCTGAAATGCTTCAAAATTTAGGTATGACAACATAACACGTATCTGACAAAGATACGAAGCTTCACGGGCGAGAAAAATGGATTTCCGACGAGTTTTGATAAAAATTGCCGTTTTTGGTAAAAAGCAAAGGCTAACCCCTTTGGATTTTGTTCTGACATTTTGATTTTTTCCGAAATGCTTCAAAATTTAGGTATGACAACATAACATGTATCTGACAAAGATAAGATGCTTCACGGGTGAGAAAAATTAATTTACGATGAGTTTTGATGAAAATTGCCATTTTTGGTAAAAAGCAAAGGCTAACCCCTTTCGATTTTGTTCTGAAATTTTGATTTTTTTCTGAAATGCTTCAAAATTTAGGTATGACACGATAACGCTTATCTAACAAAGATAAGAAGCCTCATGGGCGAGAAAAATGAATTTATAGTGAGTTTTGATTCACGGGCGAGAAAAATGAATTTACGGCGAGTGTTGATGAAAATTGTCGTTTTTGGTAGAAAAGCAAAGGCTAACCCCTTTGGATTTTTGGGTGAAATTTTGTTTTTTTTTCTGAAATGCTTCAAAATTCACGTATGACCATATAACACGTATCTGACAAAAATAAGAAGCTTCACGGGTGAGAAAAATGAATTTACACTGAATTTTGATGAAAATTTCCGTTTTTGAGAAAAAGCAAAGGCTAACCCCTTTATATTTTGTTCTGAAATTTTGATTTTTCTGAAATGCTTCAAAATTTTGGTATGACAATATAACACGTATCTGACAAAGATAAGAAGCGTTACGGGCGAGAAAAATGAATTTACGGCGAGTTTTGATGGAACTTGTCATTTTTGGTAAAAAAACAAAGGCTGACCCTTTTGGATTTTGTTCTGAAATTTTGATTTTTTTCCGAAATGCTTCAAAATTTAGTATGACAAGATAACGCGTATCTGACAAAGATAAGAAGCCTCATGGGCGAGAAAAATGAATTTACATTGAGTTTTGATTCACGGGCGAGAAAAATGAATTTACGGCGAGTGTTGATGAAAATTGTCGTTTTTGGTAGAAAAGCAAAGGCTAACCCCTTTGGATTTTTTTGTGAAATTTTAATTTTTTTCCGAAATGCTTCAAAATTTAGGTGTGACTATATCACACGTAAATGACAAAGATAAGAAGCTTCACGGGAGAGAAAATGAATTTACGATGAATTTTGATGAAAATTGCCGTTTTTGAGAAAAATCAAAGGCTAACCCCTTTGAATTTTTTGTGAAATTTTGATTTTTTCCGAAATGCTTCAAAATTTTGGTATGACAATATAACGCGTATCTGATAAAGATAAGAAGCGTCACGGGCGAGAAAAATGAATTTACGACAAGTTTTGATGGAACTTGTCATTTTTGGTAAAAAAACAAAAGCTAACCCCTTTAGATTTTGTTCTGAAATTTTGATTTTTTTCCGAAATGTTTCAAAATTTAGGTATGACAAGATAACGCGTATCTGACAAAGATAAGAAGCCTCATGGGCGAGAAAAATGAATTTACATTGAGTTTTGATTCACGGGCGAGAAAAATGAATTTACGGTGAGTGTTGATGAAAATTGTCGTTTTTGGTAGAAAAGCAAAGGCTAACCCCTTTGGATTTTTTTGTGAAATTTTGATTTTTTTTCCGAAATGCTTCAAAATTTAGGTATGACTATATAACACGTAACTGACAAAGATAAGAAGCTTCACGGGCGAGAAAAATAAATTTACGACGAATTTTGATGAAAATTGCCGTTTTTGAGAAAAATCAAAGGCTAAACCCTTTGGATTTTTGTGAAATTTTGATTTTTTCTAAAATGCTTAAAAATTTTGGTATGACAATATAACGCAAATATGACAAAGATAAGAAGCTTCACAGGCGAGAAAAATGAATTTACGACGAGTTTTGATGGAACTTGTCGTTTTTGGTAAAAAAACAAAGGCTAACCCCTTTGGATTTTTGTGAAATTTTGATTTTTTTTCTGAAATGCTTCAAAATTTAGGTATGACAACATAACACGTATCTGACAAAGATACGAAGCTTCACGGGCGAGAAAAATGGATTTACGACGAGTTTTGATGAAAATTGCCGTTTTTGGTAAAAAGCAAAGGCTAACCCCTTTGGATTTTGTTCTGACATTTTGATTTTTTTCTGAAATGCTTCAAAATTTAGGTATGACAAGATAACGCGTATCTGACAAAGATAAGAAGGCTCATGGGCGAGAAAAATGAATTTATAGTGAGTTTTGATTCATGGGCGAGAAAAATGAATTTACGGCGAGTGTTGATGAAAATTGTCGTTTTTGGTAGAAAAGCAAAGGCTAACCCCTTTGGATTTTTGGGTGAAATTTTGTTTTTTTTTCTGAAATGCTTCAAAATTCACGTATGACAATATAACACGTATCTGACAAAAATAAGAAGCTTCACGGGTGAGAAAAATGAATTTACAATGAATTTTGATGAAAATTTCCGTTTTTGAGAAAAAGCAAAGGCTAACCCCTTTGGATTTTTTGTGAAATTTTGATTTTTCTGAAATGCTTCAAAATTTTGGTATGACAATATAACACGTATCTGACAAAGATAAGAAGCGTTACGGGCGAGAAAAATGAATTTACGACGAGTTTTGATGGAACTTGTCATTTTTGGTAAAAAAAACAAAGGCTGACCCCTTTGGATTTTGTTCTGAAATTTTTATTTTTTTCCGAAATGCTTCAAAATTTAGTATGACAAGATAACGCGTGTCTGACAAAGATAAGAAGCCTCATGGGCGAGAAAAATGAATTTACATTGAGTTTTGATTCACGGGCGAGAAAAATGAATTTACGGCGAGTGTTGATGAAAATTGTCGTTTTTGGTAGAAAAGCAAAGGCTAACCCCTTTGGATTTTTTTGTGAAATTTTGATTTTTTTCCGAAATGCTTCAAAATTTATGTATGACTATATCACACGTAACTGACAAAGATAAGAAGCTTCACGGGCGAGAAAATGAATTTACGATGAATTTTGATGAAAATTGCCGTTTTTGAGAAAAATCAAAGGCTAACCCCTTTGAATTTTTTGTGAAATTTTGATTTTTTCTGAAATGCTTCAAAATTTTGGTATGACAATATAACGCGTATCTGACAAAGATAAGAAGCGTCACGGGCGAGAAAAATGAATTTACGACAAGTTTTGATGGAACTTGTCATTTTTGGTAAAAAAACAAAGGCTAACCCCTTTAGATTTTGTTCTGAAATTTTGATTTTTTTCCGAAATGTTTCAAAATTTAGGTATGACAAGATAACGCATATCTGACAAAGATAAGAAGCCTCATGGGCGAGAAAAATGAATTTACATTGAGTTTTGATTCACGGGCGAGAAAAATGAATTTACGGTGAGTGTTGATGAAAATTGTCGTTTTTGGTAGAAAAGCAAAGGCTAACCCCTTTGGATTTTTTTGTGAAATTTTGATTTTTTTCTGAAATGCTTCAAAATTTAGGTATGACTATATAACACGTAACTGACAAAGATAAGAAGCTTCACGGGCGAGAAAAATAAATTTACGACGAATTTTGATGAAAATTGCCGTTTTTGAGAAAAATCAAAGGCTAAACCCTTTGGATTTTTGTGAAATTTTGATTTTTCCAAAATGCTTAAAAATTTTGGTATGACAATATAACGCAAATCTGACAAAGATAAGAAGCTTCACAGGCGAGAAAAATGAATTTACGACGAGTTTTGATGGAACTTGTCGTTTTTGGTAAAAAAACAAAGGCTAACCCCTTTGGATTTTTGTGAAATTTTGATTTTTTTCTGAAATGCTTCAAAATTTAGGTATGACAACATAACACATATCTGACAAAGATACGAAGCTTCACGGGCGAGAAAAATGGATTTACGATGAGTTTTGATGAAAATTGCCGTTTTTGGTAAAAAGCAAAGGCTAACCCCTTTGGATTTTGTTCTGACATTTTGATTTTTTTCTGAAATGCTTCAAAATTTAGGTATGACAAGATAACGCGTATCTGACAAAGATAAGAAGCCTCATGGGCGAGAAAAATGAATTTACAGTGAGTTTTGATTCATGGGCGAGAAAAATGAATTTACGGCGAGTGTTGATGAAAATTGTCGTTTTTGGTAGAAAAGCAAAGGCTAACCCCTTTGGATTTATTGGTGAAATTTTGTTTTTTTCTGAAATGCTTCAAAATTCACGTATGACAATATAACACGTATCTGACAAAAATAAGAAGCTTCACGGGTGAGAAAAATGAATTTACTATGAATTTTGATGAAAATTTCCGTTTTTGAGAAAAAGCAAAGGCTAACCCCTTTGGATTTTTTGTGAAATTTTGATTTTTCTGAAATGCTTCAAATTTTGGTATGACAATATAACACGTATCTGACAAAGATAAGAAGCGTTACGGGCGAGAAAAATGAATTTACGGTGAGTTTTGATGGAACTTGTCATTTTTGGTAGAAAAACAAAGGTTGACCCCTTTGGATTTTGTTCTGAAATTTTGATTTTTTTCCGAAATGCTTCAAAATTTAGTATGACAAGATAACGCGTATCTGACAAAGATAAGAAGCCTCATGGGCGAGAAAAATAAATTTACATTGAGTTTCGATTCACGGGCGAGAAAAATGAATTTACGGCGAGTGTTGATGAAAATTGTCGTTTTTGGTAGAAAAGCAAAGGCTAACCCCTTTGGATTTTTGGGTGAAATTTTGTTTTTTTTTTTTCTGAAATGCTTCAAAATTCACGTATGACAATATAACACGTATCTGACAAAAATAAGAAGCTTCACGGGTGAGAAAAATGAATTTACAATGAATTTTGATGAAAATTTCCGTTTTTGAGAAAAAGCAAAGGCTAACCCCTTTGGATTTTTTGTGAAATTTTGATTTTTCTGAAATGCTTCAAAATTTTGGTATGACAATATAACACGTATCTGACAAAGATAAGAAGCGTTACGGGCGAGAAAAATGAATTTACGGCGAGTTTTGATGGAACTTGTCATTTTTGGTAAAAAAACAAAGGCTGGCCCCTTTGGATTTTGTTCTGAAATTTTTATTTTTTTCCGAAATGCTTCAAAATTTAGTATGACAAGATAACGCGTGTCTGACAAAGATAAGAAGCCTCATGGGCGAGAAAAATGAATTTACATTGAGTTTTGATTCACGGGCGAGAAAAATGAATTTACGACGAGTGTTGATGAAAATTGTCGTTTTTGGTAGAAAAGCAAAGGCTAACCCCTTTGGATTTTTTTGTGAAATTTTGATTTTTTTCCGAAATGCTTCAAAATTTATGTATGACTATATCACACGTAACTGACAAAGATAAGAAGCTTCACGGGCGAGAAAATGAATTTACGATGAATTTTGATGAAAATTGCCGTTTTTGAGAAAAATCAAAGGCTAACACCTTTGAATTTTTTGTGAAATTTTGATTTTTTCCGAAATGTTTCAAAATTTTGGTATGACAATATAACGCGTATCTGACAAAGATAAGAAGCGTCACGGGCGAGAAAAATGAATTTACGACAAGTTTTGATGGAACTTGTCATTTTTGGTAAAAAAACAAAGGCTAACCCCTTTAGATTTTGTTCTGAAATTTTGATTTTTTTCCGAAATGTTTCAAAATTTAGGTATGACAAGATAACGCATATCTGACAAAGATAAGAAGCCTCATGGGCGAGAAAAATGAATTTACATTGAGTTTTGATTCACGGGCGAGAAAAATGAATTTACGGTGAGTGTTGATGAAAATTGTCGTTTTTGGTAGAAAAGCAAAGGCTAACCCCTTTGGATTTTTTTGTGAAATTTTGATTTTTTTCCGAAATGCTTCAAAATTTAGGTATGACTATATAACACGTAACTGACAAAGATAAGAAGCTTCACGGGCGAGAAAAATAAATTTACGACGAATTTTGATGAAAATTGCCGTTTTGAGAAAAATCAAAGGCTAAACCCTTTGGATTTTTGTGAAATTTTGATTTTTTCCAAAATGCTTAAAAATTTTGGTATGACAATATAACGCAAATCTGACAAAGATAAGAAGCTTCACAGGCGAGAAAAATGAATTTACGACGAGTTTTGATGGAACTTGTCGTTTTTGGTAAAAAACAAAGGATAACCCCTTTGGATTTTTGTGAAATTTTGATTTTTTTCTGAAATGCTTCAAAATTTAGGTATGACAACATAACACATATCTGACAAAGATACGAAGCTTCACGGGCGAGAAAAATGGATTTACGATGAGTTTTGATGAAAATTGCCGTTTTTGGTAAAAAGCAAAGGCTAACCCCTTTGGATTTTGTTCTGACATTTTGATTTTTTTTTGAAATGCTTCAAAATTTAGGTATGACAAGATAACGCGTATCTGACAAAGATAAGAAGCCTCATGGGCGAGAAAAATGAATTTACAGTGAGTTTTGATTCATGGGCGAGAAAAATGAATTTACGGCGAGTGTTGATGAAAATTGTCGTTTTTGGTAGAAAAGCAAAGGCTAACCCCTTTGGATTTATTGGTGAAATTTTGTTTTTTTTTCTGAAATGCTTCAAAATTCACGTATGACAATATAACACGTATCTGACAAAAATAAGAAGCTTCACGGGTGAGAAAAATGAATTTACTATGAATTTTGATGAAAATTTCCGTTTTTGAGAAAAAGCAAAGGCTAACCCCTTTGGATTTTTTGTGAAATTTTGATTTTTCTGAAATGCTTCAAATTTTGGTATGACAATATAACACGTATCTGACAAAGATAAGAAGCGTTACGGGCGAGAAAAATGAATTTACGGTGAGTTTTGATGGAACTTGTCATTTTTGGTAGAAAAACAAAGGTTGACCCCTTTGGATTTTGTTCTGAAATTTTGATTTTTTTCCGAAATGCTTCAAAATTTAGTATGACAAGATAACGCGTATCTGACAAAGATAAGAAGCCTCATGGGCGAGAAAAATGAATTTACATTGAGTTTCGATTCACGGGCGAGAAAAATGAATTTACGGCGAGTGTTGATGAAAATTGTCGTTTTTGGTAGAAAAGCAAAGGCTAACCCCTTTGGATTTTTTTGTGAAATTTTGATTTTTTTCGAAATGCTTCAAAATTTAGATCTGACTATATAACACGTAACTGACAAAGATAAGAAGCTTCACAGGCGAAAAAATGAATTTACGACGAATTTTGATGAAAATTGCCGTTTTTGAGAAAAATCAAAGGCTAACCCCTTTGGATTTTTTGTGAAATTATGATTTTTTCTGAAATGCTTAAAAATTTTGGTATGACAATATAACGCAAATCTGACAATGATAAGAAGCTTCACAGGTGAGAAAAATGAATTTATGATGAGTTTTGATGGAACTTGTCGTTTTTGGTAAAAAAACAAAGGCTAACCCCTTTGTATTTTTTTGTGAAATTTTGATTTTTTTCCGAAATGCCTTAAAATTTAGGTATGACAACATAACACGTATCTGACAAAGATAAGAAGCTTCACGGGCGAGAAAAATGAATTTACGACGAGTTTTGATGAAAATTGCCATTTTTGATAAAAAGCAAAGGCTAACCCCTTTGGATTTTGTTCTGAAATTTTGATTTTTTTCTGAAATGCTTCAAAATTTAGGTATGAAAAGATAACGCGTATCTGACAAAGATAAGAAGCCACATGGGCGAGAAAAATGAATTTACGATGAGTTTTGATTCACGGGCGAGAAAAATGAATTTACGGCGAGTGTTGATGAAAATTGTCGTTTTTGGTAGAAAAGCAAAGGCTAACCCCTTTGGATTTTTTGGTGAAATTTTGTTTTTTTCTAAAATGCTTCAAAATTTAGGTATGACAATATAACACGTATCTGACAAAAATAAGAAGCTTCACGGGTGAGAAAAATGAATTTACGATGAATTTTGATGAAGATTGCCGTTTTTGAGAAAAAGCAAAGGCTAACCCCTTTGGATTTTTTGTGAAATTTTGATTTTTCTGAAATGCTTCAAAATTTTGCTATGACAATATAACGCGTATCTGACAAAGATAAGAAGCATCACGGGCGAGAAAAATGAATTTACGACGAGTTTTAATGGAACTTGTCATTTTTGGTAAAAAAACAAAGGCTAACTTCCTTTCAATTTTTTGTGAAATTTTGATTTTTTCCGAAATGCTTCAAAATTTAGGTATGAAAATATAACGCGTATCTGATAAATATAAGAAGCTTCATGGGCAAGAAAAATGAATTTACGGCGAGTTTTGATTAACGGGCGAGAAAAATGAATTTACTGTGAGTGTTGATGAAAATTGTCGTTTTTGGTAGAAAAGCAAAGGCTAACCCCTTTGGATTTTTTGTGAAATTTTGATTTTTTCTGAAATGCTTCAAAATTTTGGTATGACAATATAACGCGTATCTGACAAAGATAAGAAGCGTCAAGGGCGAGAAAAATGAATTTACGACAAGTTTTGATGGAACTTGTCATTTTTGGTAAAAAGCAAAGGTTAACCCCTTTGGATTTTGTTCTGAAATTTTGATTTTTTTTTCTGAAATGCTACAAAATTTAGGTATGACAAGATAACGCGTATCTGACAAAGATAAGAAGCCTCATGGGCGAGAAAAATGAATTTACATTGAGTTTTGATTCACGGGCAAGAAAAATAAATTTACGGCGAGTGTTGATGAAAATTGTCGTTTTTGGTAGAAAAGCAAAGGCTAACCCCTTTGGATTTTTTTGTGAAATTTTGATTTTTTTTCTGAAATGCTTCAAAATTTAGGTATGACTATATAACACGTAACTGACAAAGATAAGAAGCTTCACGGGCGAGAAAAATGAATTTACGACGAATTTTGATGAAAATTGCCATTTTTGAGAAAAATCAAAGGCTAACCCCTTTGGATTTTTTGTGAAATTTTGATTTTTTCCGAAATGCTTAAAAATTTTGGTATGACAATATAACGCAAATCTGACAATGATAAGAAGCTTCACAGGTGAGAAAAATGAATTTACGATGAGTTTTGATGGAACTTGTCGTTTTTGTTAAAAAAACAAAGGCTAACCCCTTTGGATTTTTTGTGAAATTTTGATTTTTTTCCGAAATGCTTCAAAATTTAGGTATGACAACATAACATGTATCTGACAAAGATAAGAAGCTTCACGGGTGAGAAAAATTAATTTACGATGAGTTTTGATGAAAATTGCCATTTTTGGTAAAAAGCAAAGGCTAAGCCCTTTGGATTTTGTTCTGAAATTTTGATTTTTTTCTGAAATGCTTCAAAATTTAGGTATGACACGATAACGCTTATCTGACAAAGATAAGAAGCCTCATGGGCGAGAAAAATGAATTTACAGTGAGTTTTGATTCACGGGCGAGAAAAATGAATTTACGGTGAGTGTTGATGAAAATTGTCGTTTTTGGTAGAAAAGCAAAGGTTAACCCCTTCGGATTTTTTTGTTAAATTTTGATTTTTTTTTGAAATGCTTCAAAATTTAGGTATGACTATATAACACGTAACTGACAAAGATAAGAAGCTTCACGGGCGAGAAAAATGAATTTACGACGAATTTTGATGAAAATTGCCGTTTTTGAGAAAAATCAAAGGCTAAACCCTTTGGATTTTTTGTGAAATTTTGATTTTTTCCAAAATGCTTAAAAATTTTGGTATGACAATATAACGCAAATCTGACAAAAATAAGAAGCTTCAAAGGCGAGAAAAATGAATTTACGACAAGTTTTGATGGAACTTGTCGTTTTTTGGTAAAAAACAAAAGCTAACCCCTTTGGATTTTTTGTGAAATTTTGATTTTTTTTCCGAAATGCTTCAAAATTTAGGTATGACAACATAACACGTATCTGAGAAAGATAAGAAGCCTCATGGGCGAGAAAAATAAATTTACATTGAGTTTTGATTCATGGGCGAGAAAAATTAATTTACGGCGAGTGTTGATGAAAATTGTCGTTTTAGGTAGAAAAGCAAAGGGTAACCCCTTTGGATTTTTTGTGAAATTTTGATTTTTCTGAAATGCTTCAAAATTTTGGTATGACAATATAACACGTATCTGACAAAGATAAGAAGCGTTACGGGCGAGAAAAATGAATTTACGGCGAGTTTTGATGGAACTTGTCATTTTTGGTAGAAAAACAAAGGCTGACCCCTTTGGATTTTGTTCTGAAATTTTGATTTTTTTCCGAAATGCTTCAAAATTTAGTATGACAAGATAACGCGTATCTGACAAAGATAAGAAGCCTCATGGGCGAGAAAAATGAATTTACATTGAGTTTTGATTCACGGGCGAGAAAAATGAATTTACGGCGAGTGTTGATGAAAATTGTCGTTTTTGGTAGAAAAGCAAAGGCTAACCCCTTTGGATTTTTTTGTGAAATTTTGATTTTTTCCGAAATGCTTCAAAATTTAGATCTGACTATATAACACGTAACTGACAAAGATAAGAAGCTTCACAGGCGAGAAAATGAATTTACGACGAATTTTGATGAAAATTGCCGTTTTTGAGAAAAATCAAAGGCTAACCCCTTTGGATTTTTTGTGAAATTATGATTTTTTCTGAAATGCTTAAAAATTTTGGTATGACAATATAACGCAAATCTGACAATGATAAGAAGCTTCACAGGTGAGAAAAATGAATTTACGATGAGTTTTGATGGAACTTGTCATTTTTGGTAAAAAAAACAAAGGCTAACCCCTTTGGATTTTTTTGTGAAATTTTGATTTTTTTTCCAAAATGCCTTAAAATTTAGGTATGACAACATAACACGTATCTGACAAAGATAAGAAGCTTCACGGGCGAGAAAAATGAATTTACGACGAGTTTTGATGAAAATTGCCATTTTTGATAAAAAGCAAAGGCTAACCCCTTTGGATTTTGTTCTGAAATTTTGATTTTTTTCTGAAATGCTTCAAAATTTAGGTATGAAAAGATAACGCGTATCTGACAAAGATAAGAAGCCACATGGGCGAGAAAAATGAATTTACGATGAGTTTTGATTCATGGGCGAGAAAAATGAATTTACGGCGAGTGTTGATGAAAATTGTCGTTTTTGGTAGAAAAGCAAAGGCTAACCCCTTTGGATTTTTTGATGAAATTTTGTTTTTTCTAAAATGCTTCAAAATTTAGGTATGACAATATAACACGTATCTGACAAAAATAAGAAGCTTCACGGGTGAGAAAAATGAATTTACGATGAATTTTGATGAAGATTGCCGTTTTTGAGAAAAAGCAAAGGCTAACCCCTTTTGATTTTTTGTGAAATTTTGATTTTTTCCAAAATGTTCAAAATTTTGGTATGACAATATAACGCGTATCTGACAAAGATAAGAAGCGCCACGGGCGAGAAAAATGAATTTACGATGAGTTTTGATGCAACTTGTCATTTTTGGTAAAAAATCAAAGGCTAACCCCTTTGAATTTTTTATTGAAATTTTGATTTTTTTCCGAAATGCTTCAAAATTTAGGTATGACAAGATAACGCATATCTGACAAAGATAAGAAGCCTCATGGGCGAGAAAAATGAATTTACATTGAATTTTGATGAAAATTGCCGTTTTTGGTAAAAAGCATAGGATAACCCCTTTGGATATTGTTATGAAATTTTGATTTTTTTCTGAAATGCTTCAAAATTTAGGTATGATAAGATAACGCATATCTGACAAATATAATAAGCCTCATGGGCGAGAAAAATGAATTTACATTGAGTTTTGATTCACGGGCGAGAAAAAATAAATTTACGCTAAGTGTTGATGAAAATTGTCGTTTTTGGTAGAAAAGCAAAGGCTAACCCCTTTGGATTTTTTTGTGAAATTTTGATTTTTTCCGAAATGCTTCAAAATTTAGGTATGACAATATAACACGTAACTGACAAAGATAAGAAGCTTCACGGGCGAGAAAAATGAATTTACGATGAATTTTGATGAAAATTGCCGTTTTTGAGAAAAATCAAAGGCTAAACCTTTTGGATTTTTTGTGAAATTTTGATTTTTTTTCGAAATGCTTAAAAATTTTGGTATGACAATATAACGCAAATCTGACAAAGATAAGAAGCTTCGCATGCAAGAAATATGAATTGACGATGAGCTTTGATGGAACTTGTCGTTTTTGGTAAAAAAACAAAGGGTAACTCCTTTGGATTTTTTGTGAAATTTTGATTTTTTTTCTGAAATGCTTCAAAATTTAGGTATGACAACATAACACGTATCTGACAAAGATAAGAAGTTTCACGGGCGAGAAAAATGAATTTACGACGAGTTTTGATGAAAATTGCCGTTTTTGGTAAAAAGCAAAGGATAACCCCTTTGGATTTTGTTCTGAAATTTTGATTTTTTTATGAAATGCTTCAAAATTTAGGTATGATAAGATAACGCGTATCTGACAAATATAAGAAGACTCATGGGCGAGAAAAATGAATTTACAGTGAGTTTTGATTCACGGGCGGGAAAAATAAATTTACGGCGAGTGTTGATGAAAATTGTCGTTTTTGGTAGAAAAGCAAAGTCTAACCCCTTTGGATTTTTTTGTGAAATTTTGTTTTTTCTGAAATGCTTCAAAATTTAGGTATGACAATATAACACATATCTGACAAATATAAGAAGCTTCCTGGGCGAGAAAAATGAATTTACGACGAGTTTTGATGGAACTTGTCATTTTTGGTAAAAAGCAAAGGCTAACCCCTTTGGATTTTGTTCTGAAATTATGATTTTTTTCTGAATTGCTTCAAAATTTAGGTATGACAAGATAATGTGTATCTGACAAAGATAAGAAGCCTCATGGGCGAGAAAAATGAATTTAAATTGAGTTTTGATTCACGGGCGAGAAAAATGAATTTACGGCGAGTGTTGATGAAAATTGTCGTTTTAGGTAGAAAAGCAAAGGCTAACCCCTTTGGATTTTTTTGCGAAATTTTGATTTTTTCCGAAATGCTTCAAAATTTAGGTATGACGATAAAACACGTAACTGACAAAGATAAGAAACTTTACGGGCGAGAAAAATTAATTTACGATGAATTTTGATGAAAATTGCCGTTTTTGAGAAAAAACAAAGGCTAACCCCTTTGGATTTTTTGTGAAATTTTGATTTTTCCGAAACGCTTAAAATTTTTGGTATGACAATATAACACAAATCTGACAATGATAAGAAGCTTCACAGGCGAGAAAAATGAATTTACGACGAGTTTTTATGGAACTTGTCGTTTTTGGTAAAAAACAAAGGCTAACCCCTCTGGATTTTTTGTGAAATTTTGATTTTTTTTCCAAAATGCTTCAAAATTTAGGTATGACAACATAACACGTATCTGACAAAGATAAGAAGCTTCATGGACGAGAAAAATTAATTTACGACGAGTTTTGATGAAAATTGCCATTTTTGGTAAAAAGCAAAGGCTAACCCCTTTGGATTTTAGTCTGAAATTTTGATTTTTTTTTGAAATGCTTCGAAATTTAGGTATGACAAGATAACGCGTATCTGACAAAGATAAGAAGCCTCATGGGCGATAAAAATGAATTTACAGTGAGTTTTGATTCACGGGCGAGAAAAATGAATTTACGGCGAGGTGTTGATGAAAATTGTCATTTTTGGTAGAAAGGCAAAGGCTAACCCCATTGGATTTTTTGGTGAAATTTTGTTTTTTCTGAAATGCTTCAAAATTTAGGTATGACAATATAACACGTATCTGACAAAAATAAGAAGCTTCATGGGTGAGAAAAATGAATTTACGATGAATTTTGATGAAAATTGCCGTTTTTGAGAAAAAGCAAAGGCTAACCCATTTGGATTTTTTGTGGAATTTTGATTTTTTTCCGAAATGCTTCAAAATTTCGGTATGACAATATAACGCGTATCTGACAAGGATAAGAAGCGTCACGGGCGAGAAAAATGAATTTACGACGAGTTTTGATGGAACTTGTCATTTTTGGTAAAAAAACAAAGGCTAACCCCTTTGGATTTTGTTCTGAAATTTTGATTTTTTTTCCGAAATGCTTCAAAATTTAGGTATGACAAGATAATGCGTATCTGACAAAGATAATAAGCCTCATGGGTGAGAAAAATGAATTTACATTGAGTTTTGATTCACGGGCGAGAAAAATGAATTTACGGTGAGTGTTGATGAAAATTGTCGTTTTTGGTAGAAAAGCAAAGGCTAACCCCTTTTGATTTTTTGTGAAATTTTGATTTTTTCCAAAATGCTTCAAAATTTTGGTATGACAATATAACGCGTATCTGACAAAGATAAGAAGTGCCACGGGCAAGAAAAATGAATTTACGATGAGTTTTCATGCAACTTGTCATTTTTGGTAAAAAAACAAAGGCTAACCCCTTTGGATTTTGTTCTGAAATTTTGATTTTTTTCCGAAATGCTTCAAAATTTAGGTATGACAAGATAACACATATCTGACAAAGATAAGAAGCCTCATGGGCGATAAAAATGAATTTACATTGAGTTTTGATTCACGGGCGAGAAAAATGAATTTACGGCAAGTGTTGATGAAAATTGTCGTTTTTGGTAGAAAAGCAAAGGCTAACCCCTTTGGATTTTTTTTGAAATTTTGATTTTTTCTGAAATGCTTCAAAATTTAGGTATGACAATATAACACGTAACTGACAAAGATAAGAAGCTTCACGGGCGAGAAAAATGAATTTATGACGAATTTTGATGAAAATTGCCGTTTTTGAGAAAAATCAAAGGCTACCCCTTTGGATTTTTTGTGAAATTTTGATTTTTTTCCGAAATGCTTAAAAATTTTGGTATGACAATATAACGCAAATCTGACAAAGATAAGAAGCTTCACATGCGAGAAAAATGAATTTACGACAAGCTTTGATGGAACTTGTCGTTTTTGGTAAAAAAACAAAGGGCAACTCCTTTGGATTTTTTGTGAAATTTTGATTTTTTTTCTGAAATGCTTCAAAATTTAGGTATGACAACATAACACATATCTGACAAAGATACGAAGCTTCACGGGCGAGAAAAATGGATTTACGATGAGTTTTGATGAAAATTGCCGTTTTTGGTAAAAAGCAAAGGCTAACCCCTTTGGATTTTGTTCTGACATTTTGATTTTTTTTTGAAATGCTTCAAAATTTAGGTATGACAAGATAACGCGTATCTGACAAAGATAAGAAGCCTCATGGGCGAGAAAAATGAATTTACAGTGAGTTTTGATTCATGGGCGAGAAAAATGAATTTACGGCGAGTGTTGATGAAAATTGTCGTTTTTGGTAGAAAAGCAAAGGCTAACCCCTTTGGATTTATTGGTGAAATTTTGTTTTTTTTTCTGAAATGCTTCAAAATTCACGTATGACAATATAACACGTATCTGACAAAAATAAGAAGCTTCACGGGTGAGAAAAATGAATTTACTATGAATTTTGATGAAAATTTCCGTTTTTGAGAAAAAGCAAAGGCTAACCCCTTTGGATTTTTTGTGAAATTTTGATTTTTCTGAAATGCTTCAAATTTTGGTATGACAATATAACACGTATCTGACAAAGATAAGAAGCGTTACGGGCGAGAAAAATGAATTTACGGTGAGTTTTGATGGAACTTGTCATTTTTGGTAGAAAAACAAAGGTTGACCCCTTTGGATTTTGTTCTGAAATTTTGATTTTTTTCCGAAATGCTTCAAAATTTAGTATGACAAGATAACGCGTATCTGACAAAGATAAGAAGCCTCATGGGCGAGAAAAATGAATTTACATTGAGTTTCGATTCACGGGCGAGAAAAATGAATTTACGGCGAGTGTTGATGAAAATTGTCGTTTTTGGTAGAAAATCAAAGGCTAACCCCTTTGGATTTTTTTGTGAAATTTTGATTTTTTTCGAAATGCTTCAAAATTTAGATCTGACTATATAACACGTAACTGACAAAGATAAGAAGCTTCACAGGCGAAAAAATGAATTTACGACGAATTTTGATGAAAATTGCCGTTTTTGAGAAAAATCAAAGGCTAACCCCTTTGGATTTTTTGTGAAATTATGATTTTTTCTGAAATGCTTAAAAATTTTGGTATGACAATATAACGCAAATCTGACAATGATAAGAAGCTTCACAGGTGAGAAAAATGAATTTATGATGAGTTTTGATGGAACTTGTCGTTTTTGGTAAAAAAACAAACGCTAACCCCTTTGTATTTTTTTGTGAAATTTTGATTTTTTTCCGAAATGCCTTAAAATTTAGGTATGACAACATAACACGTATCTGACAAAGATAAGAAGCTTCACGGGCGAGAAAAATGAATTTACGACGAGTTTTGATGAAAATTGCCATTTTTGATAAAAAGCAAAGGCTAACCCCTTTGGATTTTGTTCTGAAATTTTGATTTTTTTCTGAAATGCTTCAAAATTTAGGTATGAAAAGATAACGCGTATCTGACAAAGATAAGAAGCCACATGGGCGAGAAAAATGAATTTACGATGAGTTTTGATTCACGGGCGAGAAAAATGAATTTACGGCGAGTGTTGATGAAAATTGTCGTTTTTGGTAGAAAAGCAAAGGCTAACCCCTTTGGATTTTTTGGTGAAATTTTGTTTTTTTCTAAAATGCTTCAAAATTTAGGTATGACAATATAACACGTATCTGACAAAAATAAGAAGCTTCACGGGTGAGAAAAATGAATTTACGATGAATTTTGATGAAGATTGCCGTTTTTGAGAAAAAGCAAAGGCTAACCCCTTTGGATTTTTTGTGAAATTTTGATTTTTCTGAAATGCTTCAAAATTTTGCTATGACAATATAACGCGTATCTGACAAAGATAAGAAGCATCACGGGCGAGAAAAATGAATTTACGACGAGTTTTAATGGAACTTGTCATTTTTGGTAAAAAAACAAAGGCTAACTTCCTTTGGATTTTTTGTGAAATTTTGATTTTTTCCGAAATGCTTCAAAATTTAGGTATGAAAATATAACGCGTATCTGATAAATATAAGAAGCTTCATGGGCAAGAAAAATGAATTTACGGCGAGTTTTGATTAACGGGCGAGAAAAATGAATTTACTGTGAGTGTTGATGAAAATTGTCGTTTTTGGTAGAAAAGCAAAGGCTAACCCCTTTGGATTTTTTGTGAAATTTTGATTTTTTCTGAAATGCTTCAAAATTTTGGTATGACAATATAACGCGTATCTGACAAAGATAAGAAGCGTCAAGGGCGAGAAAAATGAATTTACGACAAGTTTTGATGGAACTTGTCATTTTTGGTAAAAAGCAAAGGTTAACCCCTTTGGATTTTGTTCTGAAATTTTGATTTTTTTTTCTGAAATGCTACAAAATTTAGGTATGACAAGATAACGCGTATCTGACAAAGATAAGAAGCCTCATGGGCGAGAAAAATGAATTTACATTGAGTTTTGATTCACGGGCAAGAAAAATAAATTTACGGCGAGTGTTGATGAAAATTGTCGTTTTTGGTAGAAAAGCAAAGGCTAACCCCTTTGGATTTTTTTGTGAAATTTTGATTTTTTTTCCGAAATGCTTCAAAATTTAGGTATGACTATATAACACGTAACTGACAAAGATAAGAAGCTTCACGGGCGAGAAAAATGAATTTACGACGAATTTTGATGAAAATTGCCATTTTTGAGAAAAATCAAAGGCTAACCCCTTTGGATTTTTTGTGAAATTTTGATTTTTTCCGAAATGCTTAAAAATTTTGGTATGACAATATAACGCAAATCTGACAATGATAAGAAGCTTCACAGGTGAGAAAAATGAATTTACGATGAGTTTTGATGGAACTTGTCGTTTTTGTTAAAAAAACAAAGGCTAACCCCTTTGGATTTTTTGTGAAATTTTGATTTTTTTCCGAAATGCTTCAAAATTTAGGTATGACAACATAACATGTATCTGACAAAGATAAGAAGCTTCACGGGTGAGAAAAAATAATTTACGATGAGTTTTGATGAAAATTGCCATTTTTGGTAAAAAGCAAAGGCTAACCCCTTTGGATTTTGTTCTGAAATTTTGATTTTTTTCTGAAATGCTTCAAAATTTAGGTATGACACGATAACGCTTATCTGACAAAGATAAGAAGCCTCATGGGCGAGAAAAATGAATTTACAGTGAGTTTTGATTCACGGGCGAGAAAAATGAATTTACGGTGAGTGTTGATGAAAATTGTCGTTTTTGGTAGAAAAGCAAAGGTTAACCCCTTCGGATTTTTTTGTTAAATTTTGATTTTTTTTTTGAAATGCTTCAAAATTTAGGTATGACTATATAACACGTAACTGACAAAGATAAGAAGCTTCACGGGCGAGAAAAATGAATTTACGACGAATTTTGATGAAAATTGCCGTTTTTGAGAAAAATCAAAGGCTAAACCCTTTGGATTTTTTGTGAAATTTTGATTTTTTCCAAAATGCTTAAAAATTTTGGTATGACAATATAACGCAAATCTGACAAAAATAAGAAGCTTCAAAGGCGAGAAAAATGAATTTACGACAAGTTTTGATGGAACTTGTCGTTTTTTTGGTAAAAAACAAAAGCTAACCCCTTTGGATTTTTTGTGAAATTTTGATTTTTTTTCCGAAATGCTTCAAAATTTAGGTATGACAACATAACACGTATCTGAGAAAGATAAGAAGCCTCATGGGCGAGAAAAATAAATTTACATTGAGTTTTGATTCATGGGCGAGAAAAATTAATTTACGGCGAGTGTTGATGAAAATTGTCGTTTTAGGTAGAAAAGCAAAGGGTAACCCCTTTGGATTTTTTGTGAAATTTTGATTTTTCTGAAATGCTTCAAAATTTTGGTATGACAATATAACACGTATCTGACAAAGATAAGAAGCGTTACGGGCGAGAAAAATGAATTTACGGCGAGTTTTGATGGAACTTGTCATTTTTGGTAGAAAAACAAAGGCTGACCCCTTTGGATTTTGTTCTGAAATTTTGATTTTTTTCCGAAATGCTTCAAAATTTAGTATGACAAGATAACGCGTATCTGACAAAGATAAGAAGCCTCATGGGCGAGAAAAATGAATTTACATTGAGTTTTGATTCACGGGCGAGAAAAATGAATTTACGGCGAGTGTTGATGAAAATTGTCGTTTTTGGTAGAAAAGCAAAGGCTAACCCCTTTGGATTTTTTTGTGAAATTTTGATTTTTTCCGAAATGCTTCAAAATTTAGATCTGACTATATAACACGTAACTGACAAAGATAAGAAGCTTCACAGGCGAGAAAATGAATTTACGATGAATTTTGATGAAAATTGCCGTTTTTGAGAAAAATCAAAGGCTAACCCCTTTGGATTTTTTGTGAAATTATGATTTTTTCTGAAATGCTTAAAAATTTTGGTATGACAATATAACGCAAATCTGACAATGATAAGAAGCTTCACAGGTGAGAAAAATGAATTTACGATGAGTTTTGATGGAACTTGTCATTTTTGGTAAAAAAAAACAAAGGCTAACCCCTTTGGATTTTTTTGTGAAATTTTGATTTTTTTTCCAAAATGCCTTAAAATTTAGGTATGACAACATAACACGTATCTGACAAAGATAAGAAGCTTCACGGGCGAGAAAAATGAATTTACGACGAGTTTTGATGAAAATTGCCATTTTTGATAAAAAGCAAAGGCTAACCCCTTTGGATTTTGTTCTGAAATTTTGATTTTTTTCTGAAATGCTTCAAAATTTAGGTATGAAAAGATAACGCGTATCTGACAAAGATAAGAAGCCACATGGGCGAGAAAAATGAATTTACGATGAGTTTTGATTCATGGGCGAGAAAAATGAATTTACGGCGAGTGTTGATGAAAATTGTCGTTTTTGGTAGAAAAGCAAAGGCTAACCCCTTTGGATTTTTTGATGAAATTTTGTTTTTTCTAAAATGCTTCAAAATTTAGGTATGACAATATAACACGTATCTGACAAAAATAAGAAGCTTCACGGGTGAGAAAAATGAATTTACGATAAATTTTGATGAAGATTGCCGTTTTTGAGAAAAAGCAAAGGCTAACCCCTTTTGATTTTTTATGAAATTTTGATTTTTTCCAAAATGTTCAAAATTTTGGTATGACAATATAACGCGTATCTGACAAAGATAAGAAGCGCCACGGGCGAGAAAAATGAATTTACGATGAGTTTTGATGCAACTTGTCATTTTTGGTAAAAAATCAAAGGCTAACCCCTTTGAATTTTTTATTGAAATTTTGATTTTTTTCCGAAATGCTTCAAAATTTAGGTATGACAAGATAACGCATATCTGACAAAGATAAGAAGCCTCATGGGCGAGAAAAATGAATTTACATTGAATTTTGATGAAAATTGCCGTTTTTGGTAAAAAGCATAGGATAACCCCTTTGGATATTGTTATGAAATTTTGATTTTTTTCTGAAATGCTTCAAAATTTAGGTATGATAAGATAACGCATATCTGACAAATATAATAAGCCTCATGGGCGAGAAAAATGAATTTACATTGAGTTTTGATTCACGGGCGAGAAAAAATAAATTTACGCTAAGTGTTGATGAAAATTGTCGTTTTTGGTAGAAAAGCAAAGGCTAACCCCTTTGGATTTTTTTGTGAAATTTTGATTTTTTCCGAAATGCTTCAAAATTTAGGTATGACAATATAACACGTAACTGACAAAGATAAGAAGCTTCACGGGCGAGAAAAATGAATTTACGATGAATTTTGATGAAAATTGCCGTTTTTGAGAAAAATAAAAGGCTAAACCTTTTGGATTTTTTGTGAAATTTTGATTTTTTTTTCGAAATGCTTAAAAATTTTGGTATGACAATATAACGCAAATCTGACAAAGATAAGAAGCTTCGCATGCAAGAAATATGAATTGACGATGAGCTTTGATGGAACTTGTCGTTTTTGGTAAAAAAACAAAGGGTAACTCCTTTGGATTTTTTGTGAAATTTTGATTTTTTTTCTGAAATGCTTCAAAATTTAGGTATGACAACATAACACGTATCTGACAAAGATAAGAAGTTTCACGGGCGAGAAAAATGAATTTACGACGAGTTTTGATGAAAATTGCCGTTTTTGGTAAAAAGCAAAGGATAACCCCTTTGGATTTTGTTCTGAAATTTTGATTTTTTTATGAAATGCTTCAAAATTTAGGTATGATAAGATAACGCGTATCTGACAAATATAAGAAGACTCATGGGCGAGAAAAATGAATTTACAGTGAGTTTTGATTCACGGGCGGGAAAAATAAATTTACGGCGAGTGTTGATGAAAATTGTCGTTTTTGGTAGAAAAGCAAAGTCTAACCCCTTTGGATTTTTTTGTGAAATTTTGTTTTTTCTGAAATGCTTCAAAATTTAGGTATGACAATATAACACATATCTGACAAATATAAGAAGCTTCCTGGGCGAGAAAAATGAATTTACGACGAGTTTTGATGGAACTTGTCATTTTTGGTAAAAAGCAAAGGCTAACCCCTTTGGATTTTGTTCTGAAATTTTGATTTTTTTCTGAATTGCTTCAAAATTTAGGTATGACAAGATAACGCGTATCTGACAAAGATAAGAAGCCTCATGGGCGAGAAAAATGAATTTAAATTGAGTTTTGATTCACGGGCGAGAAAAATGAATTTACGGCGAGTGTTGATGAAAATTGTCGTTTTAGGTAGAAAAGCAAAGGCTAACCCCTTTGGATTTTTTTGCGAAATTTTGATTTTTTCCGAAATGCTTCAAAATTTAGGTATGACGATAAAACACGTAACTGACAAAGATAAGAAACTTTACGGGCGAGAAAAATTAATTTACGATGAATTTTGATGAAAATTGCCGTTTTTGAGAAAAATCAAAGGCTAACCCCTTTGGATTTTTTGTGAAATTTTGATTTTTCCGAAACGCTTAAAATTTTTGGTATGACAATATAACACAAATCTGACAATGATAAGAAGCTTCACAGGCGAGAAAAATGAATTTACGACGAGTTTTTATGGAACTTGTCGTTTTTGGTAAAAAACAAAGGCTAACCCCTCTGGATTTTTTGTGAAATTTTGATTTTTTTTCCAAAATGCTTCAAAATTTAGGTATGACAACATAACACGTATCTGACAAAGATAAGAAGCTTCATGGACGAGAAAAATTAATTTACGATGAGTTTTGATGAAAATTGCCATTTTTGGTAAAAAGCAAAGGCTAACCCCTTTGGATTTTAGTCTGAAATTTTGATTTTTTTTTGAAATGCTTCGAAATTTAGGTATGACAAGATAACGCGTATCTGACAAAGATAAGAAGCCTCATGGGCGATAAAAATGAATTTACAGTGAGTTTTGATTCACGGGCGAGAAAAATGAATTTACGGCGAGGTGTTGATGAAAATTGTCATTTTTGGTAGAAAGGCAAAGGCTAACCCCATTGGATTTTTTGGTGAAATTTTGTTTTTTCTGAAATGCTTCAAAATTTAGGTATGACAATATAACACGTATCTGACAAAAATAAGAAGCTTCATGGGTGAGAAAAATGAATTTACGATGAATTTTGATGAAAATTGCCGTTTTTGAGAAAAAGCAAAGGCTAACCCATTTGGATTTTTTGTGGAATTTTGATTTTTTTCCGAAATGCTTCAAAATTTCGGTATGACAATATAACGCGTATCTGACAAGGATAAGAAGCGTCACGGGCGAGAAAAATGAATTTACGACGAGTTTTGATGGAACTTGTCATTTTTGGTAAAAAAACAAAGGCTAACCCCTTTGGATTTTGTTCTGAAATTTTGATTTTTTTTCCGAAATGCTTCAAAATTTAGGTATGACAAGATAATGCGTATCTGACAAAGATAATAAGCCTCATGGGTGAGAAAAATGAATTTACATTGAGTTTTGATTCACGGGCGAGAAAAATGAATTTACGGTGAGTGTTGATGAAAATTGTCGTTTTTGGTAGAAAAGCAAAGGCTAACCCCTTTTGATTTTTTGTGAAATTTTGATTTTTTCCAAAATGCTTCAAAATTTTGGTATGACAATATAACGCGTATCTGACAAAGATAAGAAGTGCCACGGGCAAGAAAAATGAATTTACGATGAGTTTTCATGCAACTTGTCATTTTTGGTAAAAAAACAAAGGCTAACCCCTTTGGATTTTGTTCTGAAATTTTGATTTTTTTCCGAAATGCTTCAAAATTTAGGTATGACAAGATAACACATATCTGACAAAGATAAGAAGCCTCATGGGCGATAAAAATGAATTTACATTGAGTTTTGATTCACGGGCGAGAAAAATGAATTTACGGCAAGTGTTGATGAAAATTGTCGTTTTTGGTAGAAAAGCAAAGGCTAACCCCTTTGGATTTTTTTTGAAATTTTGATTTTTTCTGAAATGCTTCAAAATTTAGGTATGACAATATAACACGTAACTGACAAAGATAAGAAGCTTCACGGGCGAGAAAAATGAATTTATGACGAATTTTGATGAAAATTGCCGTTTTTGAGAAAAATCAAAGGCTACCCCTTTGGATTTTTTGTGAAATTTTGATTTTTTTCCGAAATGCTTAAAAATTTTGGTATGACAATATAACGCAAATCTGACAAAGATAAGAAGCTTCACATGCGAGAAAAATGAATTTACGACAAGCTTTGATGGAACTTGTCGTTTTTGGTAAAAAAACAAAGGGCAACTCCTTTGGATTTTTTGTGAAATTTTGATTTTTTTTCTGAAATGCTTCAGAATTTAGGTATGACAACATAACACATATCTGACAAAGATAAGAAGCTTCACGGGCGAGAAAATGAATTTACGATGAGTTTTGATGAAAATTGCCATTTTTGGTAAAAAGCAAAGGCTAACGCCTTTGGATTTTGTTCTGAAATTTTGATTTTTTTCTAAAATGCTTCAAAATTTTTGTATGACAAGATAACGCGTATCTGACAATGATAAGAAGCCTCATGGGCGAGAAAAATGAATTTACAGTGAGTTTTGACTCACGGGCGAGAAAAATGAATTTACGGCGAGTGTTGATGAAAATTGTCGTTTTTGGTAGAAAAGCAAAGGCTAACCCCTTTGGATTTTTTGGTGAAATTTTGTTTTTTCTAAAATGCTTCAAAATTTAGTTATGACAATATAACACGTATCTGACAAATATAAGAAGCTTCCTGGGCGAGAAAAATAAATTTACGACGAGTTTTGATGGAACTTGTCATTTTTGGTAAAAAGCAAAGGCTAACCCCTTTCCATTTTGTTCTGAAATTTTGATTTTTTCTGAAATGCTTCAAAATTTAGGTATGACAAGATAACGCGTATCTGACAAAGATAAGAAGCCTCATGGGTGAGAAAAATGAATTTACATTGAGTTTTGATTCACGGGCGAGAAAAATGAATTTACGGCGAGTGTTGATGAAAATTGTCGTTTTAGGTAGAAAAGCAAAGGCTAACCCCTTTGGATTTTTTTGTGAAATTTTGATTTTTTTTCCGAAATGCTTCAAAATTTAGGTATGACAATAAAACACGTAACTGACAAAGATAAGAAACTTCACGGGCGAGAAAAATGAATTTACGATGAATTTTGATGAAAATTGCCGTTTTTGAGAAAAATCAAAGGCTAACCCCTTTGGATTTTTTGTGAAATTTTGATTTTTCCGAAATGCTTAAAAATTTTGGTATGACAATATAACGCAAATCTGACAAAGATAAGAAGCTTCACATGCGAGAAAAATGAATTTACGACGAGCTTTGATGGAACTAGTCGTTTTTGGTAAAAAAAACAAAGGGCAACCCCTTTGGATTTTTTGTGAAATTTTGATTTTTTTCCGAAATGCTTAAAAATTTTGGTATGACAATATAACATAAATCTGACAAAGATAAGAAGCTTCACATGCAAGAAATATGAATTGAAGACGAGCTTTGATGGAACTTGTAATTTTTGGTAAAAAACAAAGGGTAACTCCTTTGGATTTTTTGTGAAATTTTGATTTTTTTTTCTGAAATGCTTCAAAATTTAGGTATGACAACATAACATGTATCTGACAAAGATAAGAAGCTTCACGGGTGAGAAAAATGAATTTACGACGAGTTTTGATGAAAATTGCCATTTTTGGTAAAAAGCAAAGGCTAACCCCTTTGGATTTTGTTCTGAAATTTTGATTTTTTCTGAAATGCTTCAAAATTTAGGTATGACAAGATAACGCGTATTTGACAAAGATAAGAAGCCTCATGGGCGAGAAAAATGAATTTACATTGAGTTTTGATTCACGGGCGAGAAAAATGAATTTACGGCGAGTTTTGATGAAAATTGTCGTTTTAGGTAGAAAAGCAAAGGCTAACCCCTTTGGATTTTTTTGCGAAATTTTGATTTTTTCTGAAATGCTTCAAAATTTAGGTATGCCAATAAAACATGTAACTGACAAAGATAAGAAACTTCACGGGCGAGAAAAATTAATTTACGACGAATTTTGATGAAAATTGCCGTTTTTGGGAAAAATCAAAGGCTAACCCCTTTGGATTTTTTGTGAAATTTTGATTTTTTCCGAAATGCTTAAAAATTTAGGTATGACAATATAACGCAAATCTGACAATGATAAGAAGCTTCACAGGCGAGAAAAATTAATTTACGACGAGTTTTGATGGAACTAGTCGTTTTTGGTAAAAAAAACAAAGGTAACCCCTTTGGATATTTTGTGAAATTTTGATTATTTTTTCCTAAATGCTTCAAAATTTAGGTATGACAACATAACACGTATCTGACAAAGATAAGGAGCTTCACGGGCGAGAAAAATGAATTTACGATGAGTTTTGATGAAAATTGCCGTTTTTGGTAAAAAGCAAAGGCTAACCCCTTTGGATTTTGTTCTGAAATTTTGATTTTTTCCTGAAATGCTTCAAAATTTAGGTATGACAAGATAACGCGTAGCTGACAAAGATAAGAAGCCTCATGGGCGAGAAAAATGAATTTACAATGAGTTTTGATTCACGGGCGAGAAAAATGAATTTACGGCGAGTTTTGATGAAAATTGTCGTTTTTGGTAGAAAAGCAAAGGCTAACCCCTTTGGATTTTTTGGTGAAATTTTTTTTTCTGAAATGCTTCAAAATTTAGGTATCACAATATAACACGTATCTGACAAAAATAAGAAGCTTCACGGGTGAGAAAAATGAATTTACGATGAATATTGATGAAAATTGCCATTTTTGATAAAAAGCAAAGGCTAACCCCTTTGGATTTTTTGTGAAATTTTGATTTTTCCGAAATGCTTAAAAATTTTGGTATGACAATATAACGCAAATCGGACAAAGATAAGAAGCTTCACATGCGAGAAAAATGAATTTACGACGAGCTTTGATGGAACTTGTCGTTTTTGGTAAAAAAAGGGTAACCGATTTGGATTTTATGTGAAATTTTGTTTTTTCTGAAATGCTTCAAAATTTAGGTATGACAACATAACACGTATCTAACAAAGATAAGAAGCTTCACGGGTGAGCAAAGTGAATTTACGACGAGTTTTGATGAAAATTGCCGTTTTTTGTAAAAAGCAAAGGCTAACCCCTTCGGATTTTGTTCTGAAATTTTGATTTTTTTTTGAATTGCTTCAAAATTTAGGTATGACAAGATAACACGTATCTGACAAAGATAAGAAGCCTCATGGGCGAGAAAAATGAATTTACAGTGAGTTTTGATTCACGGGCGGGAAAAATGAATTTACGGCGAGTGTTGATGAAAAATGTCGTTTTTGGTAGAAAAGCAAAGGCTAACCCCTTTGGATTTTTTTGTGAAATTTTGTTTTTTTCTGAAATGCTTCAAAATTTAGGTATGACAATATAACACGTATCTGACAAATATAAGAAGCTTCATGAGCGAGAAAAATGAATTTACAACGAGTTTTGATGGAACTTGTCATTTTTGGTAAAAAGCAAATGTTAACCCCTTTGGATTTTGTTCTGAAATTTTGATTTTTTCTGAAATGCTTCAAAATTTAGGTATGACAAGATAATGCGTATCTGACAAAGATAAGAAGCCTCATGGGCGAGTAAAATGAATTTACATTGAGTTTTGATTCACGGGCCAGAAAAATGAATTTACGGCGAGTGTTGATGAAAATTGTCGTTTTAGGTAGAAAAGCAAAGGCTAACCCCTTTGGATTTTTTGTGAAATTTTGATTTTTTTTCCGAAATGCTTGAAAATTTAGGTATGACAACGTAACACGTATCTGACAAATATAAGAAGCTTCACGGGCGAGAAAAATGGATTTACGATGAGTTTTGATGAAAATTGCCGTTTTTGGTAAAAAGCAAAGGCTAACCCCTTTGGATTATGTTCTGAAATTTTGATTTTTTTTTCTGAAATGTTTCAAAATTTAGGTATGACAAGATAACGCGTATCTGACAGATAATAAGCCTCATGGGAGAGAAAAATGAATTTACAGTGAGTTTTGATTCACGGGCGAGAAAAACGAATTTACGGCGAGTGTTGATGAAAATTGTCATTTTTGGTAGAAAAGCAAAGGCTAACCTCTTTAGACTTTTTGGTGAAATTTTGTTTTTTTCTGAAATGCTTCAAAATTTAGGTATGACAATATAACACGTATCTGACAAAAATAAGAAGTTTCACGGGTGAGAAAAATGAATTGACAATGAATCTTGATGAAAATTGCCGTTTTTGAGAAAAAGTAAAGGCTAACCCCTTTGAATTTTTTGTGAAATTTTGATTTTTTCCGACATACTTCAAAATTTTGGTATGACAATATAACGCGTATCTGACGAAGATAAGAAGCGTCACGGGCGAGAAAAATGAATTTACGACAAGTTTTGATGGAACTTGTCATTTTTGGTAAAAAAACAAAGGCTAACCCCTTTGGATTTTGTTCAGAATTTTTGATTTTTTTCCGAAATGCTTCAAAATTTAGGTATGACAAGATAATGCGTATCTGACAAAGATAAGAAGCCTCATGGGCGAGAAAAATGAATTTACATTGAGTTTTGATTCACGGGCGAGAAAAATGAATTTATGGCGAGTGTTGATGAAAATTGTCGTTTTTGGTAGAAAAGCAAAGGCTAACCTTTTTGGATTTTTTGTTAAATTTTGATTATTTTCTGAAATGCTTCAAATTTTAGGTATCACTATATAACACGTAACTGACAAAGATAAGAAGCTTCACGGGCGAGAAAAATGAATTTACGACGAATTTTGATGAAAATTGCCGTTTTTGAGAAAAATCAAAGGCTAAACCCTTTGGATTTTTGGTGAAATTTTGATTTTTTCCAAAATGCTTAAAAATTTTGATATGACAATATAACGCAAATCTGACAAAGATAATAAGCTTCACAGGCGAGAAAAATGAATTTACGACGAGTTTTGATGGAACTTGTCGTTTTTGGTAAAAAAAACAAAGGCTAACCCCTTTGGATTTTTTGTGAAATTTTGATTTTTTTTTGCGAAATGCTTCAAAATTTAGGTATGACAACATAACACGTATCTGACAAAGATAAGAAGCTTCACGGGCGAGAAAAATGGATTTACGACGAGTTTTGATGAAAATTGCCGTTTTTGGTAAAAAGCAAAGGCTAACCCCTTTGGATTTTGTTCTGAAATTTTGATTTTTTCCTGAAATGCTTCAAAATTTAGGTATGACAAGATAACGCGTATCTGACAAAGATAAGAAGCCTCATGGGCGAGAAAAATGAATTTATAGTGAGTTTTGATTCACGGGCGAGAAAAATGAATTTACGGCGAGTGTTGATGAAAATTGTCGTTTTTGGTAGAAAAGAAAGGCTAAGCCCTTTGGATTTTTTGGTGAAATCTTATTTTCTAAAATGCTTCAAAATTTAGATATGACAATATAACACGTATCTGACAAAAATAAGAAGCTTCACGGGTGAGAAAAATGAATTTACGATGAATTTTGATGAAAATTGCCGTTTTTGAGAAAAAGCAAAGGCTAACCTCTTTGGATTTTTTGCGAAATTTTGATTTTTTCCGAAATGCTTCAAAATTTTGGTACGACAATATAACCCGTATCTGACAAAGATAAGAAGCGTCACGGGCGAGAAAAATGAATTTACGACGAGTTTTGATGGAACTTGTCATTTTTGGTAAAAAAACAAAGGCTAACCCCTTTGGATTTTGTTCTGAAATTTTGATTTTTTTCTGAAATGCTTCAAAATTTATGTATGACAACATAACGTGTAGCTGACAAAGATAAGAAGCCTCATGGGCGAGAAAAATGAATTTACAATGAGTTTTGATTCATGGGCGAGAAAAATGAATTTACGGCAAGTGTTGATGAAAATTGTCGTTTTTGGTAGAAAAGCAAAGGCTAACCGCTTTGGATTTTTTGGTGAAATTTTATTTTTTCTGAAATGCTTCAAAATTTAGGTATGACAATATAACATGTATCTGACAAAAATAAGAAGCTTCACTAGTGAGAAAAATGAATTTACGATGAATATTGATGAAAATTGCCGTTTTTGAGAAAAAGCAAAGGCTAACCCCTTTGGATTTTTTGTGAAATTTTGATTTTTTCCAAAATGCTTCAAAATTTTGGTATGACAATATAACACGTATCTGACAAAGATAAGAAGCGCCACGGGCGAGAAAAATGAATTTACGACGAGTTTTGATGGACCTTGTCATTTTTGGTATAAAAACAAAGGCTAACCCCTTTGGATTTTGTTCTGAAATTTTGATTTTTTCCGAAATGCTTCAAAACTTAGGTATGACAAGATAACGCATATCTGACAGAGATAAGAAGCCTAATGGGAGAGAAAAATGAATTTTCATGGAGTTTTGATTCACGGGTGAGAAAAATGAATTTACGGCAAGTGTTGATGAAAATTGTCGTTTTTGGTAGAAAAGCAAAGGCTAACCCCTTTGGATTTTTTTGTGAAATTTTGATTTTTTTCCGAAATGCTTCAAAATTTAGGTATGACAATATAACACGTAACTGACAAAGATAAGAAGCTTCACGGGCGAGAAAAATGAATTTACGACGAATTTTGATGAAAATTGCCGTTTTTGAGACAAATCAAAGGCTAACCCCTTTGGATTTTTTGTGAAATTTTGATTTTTTCCGAAATGCTTAAAAATTTTGGTATGACAATATAACGCAAATCGGACAAAGATAAGAAACTTCACATGCGAGAAAAATGAATTTACGACGAGCTTTGATGGAACTTGTCGTTTTTGGTAAAAAAAAGGGTAACCCATTTGGATTTTTTGTGAAATTTTGTTTTTTCTGAAATGATTCAAAATTTAGGTATGACAACATAACACGTATCTGACAAAGATAAGAAGCTTCACGGGTGAGAAAAATTAATTTACGACAAGTTTTGATGAAAATTGCCGTTTTTGGTAAAAAGCAAAGGCTAACCCCTTCAGATTTTGTTCTGAAATTTTGATTTTTTCTGAAATGCTTCAAAATTTAGGTATGACAAGATAACGCGTATCTGACAAAGATAAGAAGCCACATGGGCAAGAAAAATGAATTTACAGTGAGTTTTGATTCACGGGCGGGAAAAATGAATTTACGGCGAGTGTTGATGAAAATTGTCGTTTTTGGTAGAAAAGCAAAGGCTAACCCCTTTGGATTGTTTTGTGAAATTTTGTTTTTTTCTGAAATGCTTCAAAATTTAGGTATGACAATATAACACGTATCTGACAAATATAAGAAGCTTCATGGGCGAGAAAAATGAATTTACGACGAGTTTTGATGGAACTTATCATTTTTGGTAAAAAGCAAAGGCTAACCCCTTTGGATTTTGTTCTGAAATGCTTCAAAATTTAGGTATGACAAGATAATGCGTATCTGACAAAGATATGAAGCCTCATGGGCGAGTAAAATGAATTTACATTGAGTTTTGATTCATGGGCGAGAAAAATAAATTTACGGCGAGTGTTGATGAAAATTGTCGTTTTAGGTAGAAAAGCAAAGGCTAACCCCTTTGGATTTTTTGTGAAATTTTGATTTTTTTCCGAAATGCTTAAAAATTTAGGTATGACAACGTGACACGTATCTGACAAATATAAGAAGCTTCACGGGCGAGAAAAATGGATTTACGACGAGTTTTGATGAAAATTGCCGTTTTTGGTAAAAAGCAAAGGCTAACCCCTTTGGATTTTGTTCTGAAATTTTGATTTTTTCTGAAATGTTTGAAAATTTAGGTATGACAAGATAACGCGTATCTGACAAAGATAATAAGCCTCATGGGAGAGAAAAATGAATTTACAGTGAGTTTTGATTCACGGGCGAGAAAAATGAATTTACGGCGAGTGTTGATGAAAATTGTCGTTTTTGGTAGAAAAGCAAAGGCTAACCTCTTTAGATTTTTTGGTGAAATTTTGTTTTTTCTGAAATGCTTCAAAATTTAGGTATGACAATATAACATGTATCTGACAAAAATAAGAAGTTTCACGGGTGAGAAAAATGAATTGACAATGAATCTTGATGAAAATTGCCGTTTTTGAGAAAAAGCAAAGGCTAACCCCTTTGGATTTTTTGTGAAATTTTGATTTTTTCCGAAATACTTCAAAATTTTGGTATGACAATATAGCGCGTATCTGACAAAGATAAGAAGCGTCACGGGCGAGAAAAATGAATTTACGACAAGTTTTGATGGAACTTGTCATTTTTGGTAAAAAAACAAAGGCTAACCCCTTTGGATTTTGTTCTGAAATTTTGATTTTTTCCGAAATGCTTCAAAATTTAGATATGACAAGATAACGCGTATCTGACAAAGATAAGAAGCCTCATGGGTGAGAAAAATGAATTTACATTGAGTTTTGATTCACGGGCGAGAAAAATGAATTTACGGCGAGTGTTGATGAAAATTGTCGTTTTTGGTAGAAAAGCAAAGGCTAACCTTTTTGGATTTTTTTGTTAAATTTTGCTTTTTTTCTGAAATGCTTTAAAATTTAGGTATGACTATATAACACGTAACTGACAAAGATAAGAAGCTTCACGGGCGAGAAAAATGAATTTACGACGAATTTTGATGAAAATTGCCGTTTTTGAGACAAATCAAAGGCTAACCCCTATGGATTTTTTGTGAAATTTTGATTTTTTCCGAAATGCTTAAAAATTTTGGTATGACAATATAACGCAAATCGGACAAAGATAAGAAGCTTCACATGCGAGAAAAATGAATTTACGACGAGCTTTGATGGAACTTGTCGTTTTTGGTAAAAAAAGGGTAACCCATTTGGATTTTTTGTGAAATTTTGTTTTTTCTGAAATGCTTCAAAATTTAGGTATGACAACATAACACGTATCTGACAAAGATAAGAAGCTTCACGGGTGAGAAAAATTAATTTACGACGAGTTTTGATGAAAATTGCCGTTTTTGGTAAAAAGCAAAGGCTAACCCCTTGAGATTTTGTTCTGAAATTTTGATTTTTTCTGAAATGCTTCAAAATTTAGGTATGACAAGATAACGTGTATCTGACAAAGATAAGAAGCCTCATGGGTATGAAAAATGAATTTACAGTGAGTTTTGATTCACGGGCAGGAAAAATGAATTTACGGCGAGTGTTGATGAAAATTGTCGTTTTTGGTAGAAAAGCAAAGGCTAACCCCTTTGGATTGTTTTGTGAAATTTTGTTTTTTTCTGAAATGCTTCAAAATTTAGGTATGACAATATAACACGTATCTGACAAATATAAGAAGCTTCTTGGGCGAGAAAAATGAATTTACGACGAGTTTTAATGGAACTTATCATTTTTGGTAAAAAGCAAAGGCTAACCCCTTTGGATTTTGTTCTGAAATGCTTCAAAATTTAGGTATGACAAGATAATGCGTATCTGACAAAGATAAGAAGCCTCATGGGCGAGTAAAATGAATTTACATTGAGTTTTGATTCATGGGCGAGAAAAATAAATTTACGGCGAGTGTTGATGAAAATTGTCGTTTTAGGTAGAAAAGCAAAGGCTAACCACTTTGGATTTTTTGTGAAATTTTGATTTTTTTCCGAAATGCTTGAAAATTTAGTTATGACAACGTAACACGTATCTGACAAATATAAGAAGCTTCACGGGCGAGAAAAATGGATTTACGACGAGTTTGGATGAAAATTGCCGTTTTTGGTAAAAAGCAAAGGCTAACCCCTTTGGATTTTGTTCTGAAATTTTGATTTTTTTCTGAAATGTTTCAAAATTTAGGTATGACAAGATAGCGCGTATCTGACAAAGATAATAAGCCTCATGGGAGAGAAAAATGAATTTACAGTGAGTTTTGATTCACGGGCGAGAAAAATGAATTTACGGCGAGTGTTGATGAAAATTGTCGTTTTTGGTAGAAAAGCAAAGGCTAACCCCTTTAGATTTTTTGGTGAAATTTTGTTTTTTCTGAAATGCTTCAAAATTTAGGTATGACAACATAACACGTATCTGACAAAGATAAGAAGCTTCACGGGTGAGAAAAATTAATTTACGACAAGTTTTGATGAAAATTGCCGTTTTTGGTAAAAAGCAAAGTCTAACCCCTTCAGATTTTGTTCTGAAATTTTGATTTTTCTGAAATGCTTCAAAATTTAGGTATGACAAGATAACGCGTATCTGACAAAGATAAGAAGCCACATGGGCAAGAAAAATGAATTTACAGTGAGTTTTGATTCACGGGCGGGAAAAATGAATTTACGGCGAGTGTTGATGAAAATTGTCGTTTTTGGTAGAAAAGCAAAGGCTAACCCCTTTGGATTGTTTTGTGAAATTTTGTTTTTTTCTGAAATGCTTCAAAATTTAGGTATGACAATATAACACGTATCTGACAAATATAAGAAGCTTCATGGGCGAGAAAAATGAATTTACGACGAGTTTTGATGGAACTTATCATTTTTGGTAAAAAGCAAAGGCTAACCCCTTTGGATTTTGTTCTGAAATGCTTCAAAATTTAGGTATGACAAGATAATGCGTATCTGACAAAGATAAGAAGCCTCATGGGCGAGTAAAATGAATTTACATTGAGTTTTGATTCATGGGCGAGAAAAATAAATTTACGGCGAGTGTTGATGAAAATTGTCGTTTTAGGTAGAAAAGCAAAGGCTAACCACTTTGGATTTTTTGTGAAATTTTGATTTTTTTCCGAAATGCTTGAAAATTTAGTTATGACAACGTAACACGTATCTGACAAATATAAGAAGCTTCACGGGCGAGAAAAATGGATTTACGACGAGTTTGGATGAAAATTGCCGTTTTTGGTAAAAAGCAAAGGCTAACCCCTTTGGATTTTGTTCTGAAATTTTGATTTTTTTCTGAAATGTTTCAAAATTTAGGTATGACAAGATAACGCGTATCTGACAAACATAATAAGCCTCATGGGAGAGAAAAATGAATTTACAGTGAGTTTTGATTCACGGGCGAGAAAAATGAATTTACGGCGAGTGTTGATGAAAATTGTCGTTTTTGGTAGAAAAGCAAAGGCTAACCCCTTTAGATTTTTTGGTGAAATTTTGTTTTTTCTGAAATGCTTCAAAATTTAGGTATGACAACATAACACGTATCTGACAAAGATAAGAAGCTTCACGGGTGAGAAAAATTAATTTACGACAAGTTTTGATGAAAATTGCCGTTTTTGGTAAAAAGCAAAGTCTAACCCCTTCAGATTTTGTTCTGAAATTTTGATTTTTTCTGAAATGCTTCAAAATTTAGGTATGACAAGATAACGCGTATCTGACAAAGATAAGAAGCCACATGGGCAAGAAAAATGAATTTACAGTGAGTTTTGATTCACGGGCGGGAAAAATGAATTTACGGCGAGTGTTGATGAAAATTGTCGTTTTTGGTAGAAAAGCAAAGGCTAACCCCTTTGGATTGTTTTGTGAAATTTTGTTTTTTTCTGAAATGCTTCAAAATTTAGGTATGACAATATAACACGTATCTGACAAATATAAGAAGCTTCATGGGCGAGAAAAATGAATTTACGACGAGTTTTGATGGAACTTATCATTTTTGGTAAAAAGCAAAGGCTAACCCCTTTGGATTTTGTTCTGAAATGCTTCAAAATTTAGGTATGACAAGATAATGCGTATCTGACAAAGATATGAAGCCTCATGGGCGAGTAAAATGAATTTACATTGAGTTTTGATTCATGGGCGAGAAAAATAAATTTACGGCGAGTGTTGATGAAAATTGTCGTTTTAGGTAGAAAAGCAAAGGCTAACCCCTTTGGATTTTTTGTGAAATTTTGATTTTTTTCCGAAATGCTTGAAAATTTAGGTATGACAACGTGACACGTATCTGACAAATATAAGAAGCTTCACGGGCGAGAAAAATGGATTTACGACGAGTTTTGATGAAAATTGCCGTTTTTGGTAAAAAGCAAAGGCTAACCCCTTTGGATTTTGTTCTGAAATTTTGATTTTTTCTGAAATGTTTGAAAATTTAGGTATGACAAGATAACGCGTATCTGACAAAGATAATAAGCCTCATGGGAGAGAAAAATGAATTTACAGTGAGTTTTGATTCACGGGCGAGAAAAATGAATTTACGGCGAGTGTTGATGAAAATTGTCGTTTTTGGTAGAAAAGCAAAGGCTAACCTCTTTAGATTTTTTGGTGACATTTTGTTTTTTCTGAAATGCTTCAAAATTTAGGTATGACAATATAACATGTATCTGACAAAAATAAGAAGTTTCACAGGTGAGAAAAATGAATTGACAATGAATCTTGATGAAAATTGCCGTTTTTGAGAAAAAGCAAAGGCTAACCCCTTTGGATTTTTTGTGAAATTTTGATTTTTTCCGAAATACTTCAAAATTTTGGTATGACAATATAGCGCGTATCTGACAAAGATAAGAAGCGTCACGGGCGAGAAAAATGAATTTACGACAAGTTTTGATGGAACTTGTCATTTTTGGTAAAAAAACAAAGGCTAACCACTTTGGATTTTGTTCTGAAATTTTGATTTTTTCCGAAATGCTTCAAAATTTAGATATGACAAGATAACGCGTATCTGACAAAGATAAGAAGCCTCATGGGTGAGAAAAATGAATTTACATTGAGTTTTGATTCACGGGCGAGAAAAATGAATTTACGGCGAGTGTTGATGAAAATTGTCGTTTTTGGTAGAAAAGCAAAGGCTAACCTTTTTGGATTTTTTTGTTAAATTTTGCTTTTTTTCTGAAATGCTTTAAAATTTAGGTATGACTATATAACACGTAACTGACAAAGATAAGAAGCTTCACGGGCGAGAAAAATGAATTTACGACGAATTTTGATGAAAATTGCCGTTTTTGAGACAAATCAAAGGCTAACCCCTATGGATTTTTTGTGAAATTTTGATTTTTTCCGAAATGCTTAAAAATTTTGGTATGACAATATAACGCAAATCGGACAAAGATAAGAAGCTTCACATGCGAGAAAAATGAATTTACGACGAGCTTTGATGGAACTTGTCGTTTTTGGTAAAAAAAGGTAACCCATTTGGATTTTTTGTGAAATTTTGTTTTTTATGAAATGCTTCAAAATTTAGGTATGACAACATAACACGTATCTGACAAAGATAAGAAGCTTCACGGGTGAGAAAAATTAATTTACGACGAGTTTTGATGAAAATTGCCGTTTTTGGTAAAAAGCAAAGGCTAACCCCTTGAGATTTTGTTCTGAAATTTTGATTTTTTCTGAAATGCTTCAAAATTTAGGTATGACAAGATAACGTGTATCTGACAAAGATAAGAAGCCTCATGGGTATGAAAAATGAATTTACAGTGAGTTTTGATTCACGGGCGGGAAAAATGAATTTACGGCGAGTGTTGATGAAAATTGTCGTTTTTGGTAGAAAAGCAAAGGCTAACCCCTTTGGATTGTTTTGTGAAATTTTGTTTTTTTTCTGAAATGCTTCAAAATTTAGATATGACAATATAACACGTATCTGACAAATATAAGAAGCTTCTTGGGCGAGAAAAATAAATTTACGACGAGTTTTGATGGAACTTATCATTTTTGGTAAAAAGCAAAGGCTAACCCCTTTGGATTTTGTTCTGAAATGCTTCAAAATTTAGGTATGACAAGATAATGCGTATCTGACAAAGATAAGAAGCCTCATGGGCGAGTAAAATGAATTTACATTGAGTTTTGATTCATGGGCGAGAAAAATTAATTTACGGCGAGTGTTGATGAAAATTGTCGTTTTTGGTAGAAAAGCAAGGCTAACCCCTTTGGATTTTTTGGTGAAATTTTGTTTTTTTCTGAAACGCTTCAAAATTTATGTATGACAATATAACACGTATCTGACAAAAATAAGAAGCCTGACGGGTGAGAAAAATGAATTTACGATGAATTTTGATGAAAATTGCCGTTTTTGAGAAAAAACAAAGGCTAACCCCTTTGGATTTTTTGTGAAATTTTGATTTTTCCAAAATGCTTCAAAATTTTGGAATGACAATATAACGCGTATCTGACAAAGATTAGAAGCGCCACGGGCGGGAAAAATGAATTTACGACGAGTTTTGATAGAACTTGTCGTTTTTGGTAAAAAAAACAAAGGCTAACCCCTTTGGATTTTTTGTGAAATTTTGATTTTTTTCCGAAATGCTTCAAAATTTAGGTATGACAACATAAAACGTATCTGACAAATATAAGAAGCTTCACGGGCGAGAAAAATGGATTTACGACGAGTTTTGATGAAAATTGCCGTTTTTGGTAAAAAGCAAAGGCTAACCCCTTTGGATTTTGTTCTGAAATTTTGATTTTTTTCTGAAATGCTTCAAAATTTAGGTATGACAAGATAACGCGTATCTGACAAAGATAAGAAGCCTCATGGTTGAGAAAAATGAATTTATAGTGAGTTTTGATTCACGGTCGAGAAAAATGAATTTACGGCGAGTGTTGATGAAAATTGTCGTTTTTGGTAGAAAAGCAAAGGCTAACCCCTTCGGATTTTTTGATGAAATTTTGTTTTTTTTTCCGAAATGCTTCAAAATTTAGGTATGACAATATAACACGTATCTGACAAAAATAAGAAGCTTCACGGGTGAGAAAAATGAATTTAAAATGAATTTTGATGAAAATTGCCGTTTTTGAGAAAAAGCAAAGGCTAACCACTTTGGATTTTTTGTGAAATTTTGATTTTTTCCGAAATGCTTCAAAATTTTGGTATGACAATATAACGTGTATCTGACAAAGATAAGAAGCGTCACGGGCGAGAAAAATGAATTTACGACAAGTTTTGATGGAACTTGTCATTTTTGGTAAAAAAACAAAGGCTAACCCCTTTAGATTTTGTTCTGAAATTTTGATTTTTTTCCGAAATGTTTCAAAATTTAGGTATGACAAGATAACGCGTATCTGACAAAGATAAGAAGCCTCATGGGCGAGAAAATGAATTTACATTGAGTTTTGATTCACGGGCGAGAAAAATTAATTTACGGTGAGTGTTGATGAAAATTGTCATTTTTGGTAGAAAAGCAAAGGCTAACCCCTTTGGATTTTTTGTGAAATTTTGATTTTTTTTCCGAAATGCTTCAAAATTTAGGTATGACAACATAACATGTATCTGACAAAGATAAGAAGCTTCACGGGTGAGAAAAATGAATTTACGACGAGTTTTGATGAAAATTGCCATTTTTGGTAAAAAGCAAAGGCTAACCCCTTTGGATTTTGTTCTGAAATTTTGATTTTTTTCTGAAATGCTTCAAAATTTAGGTATGACACGATAACGCGTATCTGACAAAGAAAAGAAGCCTCATGGGCGAGAAAAATGAATTTACAGTGAGTTTTGATTCACGGGCGAGAAAAATGAATTTACGGCGAGTGTTGATGAAAATTGTCGTTTTTGGTAGAAAAGCAAAGGCTAACCCCTTTGGATTTTTTTGTTAAATTTTGATTTTTTTCTGAAATGCTTCAAAATTTAGATATGACAATAAAACACGTAACTGACAAAGATAGAAACTTCACGGGCTTCAAAAATGAATTTACGACGAATTTTGATGAAAATTGCCGTTTTTGAGAAAAATCAAAGGCTAACCCCTTTGGGTTTTTTGTGAAATTTTTATTTTTCTGAATTGCTTAAAAATTTTGGTATGACAATATAACGCAAATCTGACAAAGATAAGAAGCTTCACAGGCGAGAAAAATAAATTTACGACGAGTTTTGATGGAACTTGTCGTTTTTGGTAAAAAAACAAAGGCTAACCCCTTTGTTTTTTGTGAATTTTTTATTTCCTTTTCCGAAATACTTCAAAATTTAGGTCTGACAACATAACATGTATCTGACAAAGATAAGAAGCTTCACGGGCGAGAAAAATTAATTTACGGCGAGTGTTGATGAAAATTGTCGTTTTTGGTAGAAAAGCAAGGCTAACCCCTTTGGATTTTTTGGTGAAATTTTGTTTTTTTTTTGAAATGCTTCAAAATTTATGTATGACAATATAACACGTATCTGACAAAAATAAGAAGCTTGACGGGTGAGAAAAATGAATTTACGATGAATTTTGATGAAAATTGCCGTTTTTGAGAAAAAACAAAGGCTAACCCCTTTGGATTTTTTCTGAAATTTTGATTTTTTTCCGAAATGCTTCAAAATTTAGGTATGACAACATAACACATATCTGACAAAGATAAGAAGCTTCACGGGCGAGAAAAATGGATTTACTACGAGTTTTGATGAAAATTGCCGTTTTTGGTAAAAAGCAAAGGCTAACCCCTTTGGATTTTGTTTTGAAATTTTGATTTTTTTTCTGAAATGCTTCAAAATTTAGGCATGACAAGATAACGCGTATCTGACAAAGATAAGAAGCCTCATGGGCGAGAAAAATGAATTTACGACGAGTTTTGATGAAAATTGCCGTTTTTGTTAAAAAGCAAAGGCTAGCCCCTTTGGATTTTGTTCTGAAATTTTGATTTTTTTCTGAAATGCTTCAAAATTTAGGTATGGCAAGATAACATGTATCTAACAATGATAAGACGCCACATGGGCGAGAAAAATGATTTTACGGTGAGTTTTGATTCACGGGCGAGAAAAATGAATTTACGGCGAGTGTTGATGAAAATTGTCGTTTTTGGTAGAAAAGCAAAGGCTAACCCCTTTGGATTTTTTTGTTAAATTTTGATTTTTTCTGAAATGCTTCAAAATTTAGGTATGACTATATAACACGTAACTGACAAAGATAAGAAGCTTCACAGGCGAGAAAAATGAATTTACGACGAATTTTGATGAAAATTGCCGTTTTTGAGAAAAATCAAAGGCTAAACCCTTTGGATTTTTTGTGAAATTTTGATTTTTTCCAAAATGCTTAAAAATTTTGGTATGACAATATAACGCAAATCAGACAAAGATAAGAAGCTTCACAGGCGAGAAGAATGAATTTACGACGAGTTTTGATGGAACTTGTCGTTTTTGGTAAAAAACAAAGGTTAACCCCTTTGGATTTTTTGTGAAATTTTGATTTTTTTCCGAAATGCTTCAAAATTTAGGTATGACAACATAACACGTATATGAGAAAGATAAGAAGCCTCATGGGCGAGAAAAATGAATTTACATTGAGTTTTGATTCACGGGCGAGAAAAATGAATTTACGGCGAGTGTTGATGAAAATTGTCGTTTTAGGTAGAAAAGCAAAGGCTAACCCCTTTGGATTTTTTGTGAATTTTTTATTTTTTTCTGAAATGCTTCAAAATTTAGATATGACAATAAAACATGTAACTGACAAAGACAAGAAACTTCACGGGCGAGAAAAATGAATTTACGATGAATTTTGATGAAAATTGCTGTTTTTGAGAAAAATCAAAGGCTAACCCCTTTGGGTTTTTTGTGAAATTTTGATTTTTCTGAAATGCTTAAAAATTTTGGTATGACAATACAACGCAAATCAGACAAAGATAAGAAGCTTCACAGGCGAGAAAAATGAATTTACGACGAGTTTTGATGGAACTTGTCGTTTTTGGTAAAAAAACAAAGGCTAACCCCTTTGGTTTTTTGTGAAATTTTGATTTTTTCTGAAATGCTTCAAAATTTAGGTCTGACAACATAACACGTATCTGACAAAGATAAGAAGCTTCACGGGCGAGAAAAATTAATTTACGGCGAGTGTTGATGAAAATTGTTGTTTTTGGTAGAAAAGCAAGGCTGACAAAAATAAGAAGCTTGACGGGTGAGAAAAATGAATTTACGATGAATTTTGATGAAAATTGCCGTTTTTGAGAAAAAACAAAGGCTAACCCCTTTGGATTTTTTGTGAAATTTTGATTTTTTCCAAAATGCTTCAAAATGTTGGTATGACAATATAACGCGTATCTGACAAAGATTAGAAGCGCCAGGGGCGAGAAAAATAAATTTAAGACGAGTTTTGATAGAACTTGTCATTTTTGGTAAAAAAAACAAAGGCTAACCCCTTTGGATTTTTTGTGAAATTTTGATTTTTTTCTGAAATGCTTCAAAATTTAGGTATGACAACATAAAACGTATCTGACAAATATAAGAAGCTTCACGGGCGAGAAAAATGGATTTACGACGAGTTTTGATGAAAATTGCCGATTTTGGTAAAAAGCAAAGGCTAACCCCTTTGGATTTTGTTCTGAAATTTTGATTTTTTCTGAAACGCTTCAAAATTTAGGTATGACAAGATAACGCGTATCTGACAAAGATAAGAAGCCTCATGGGCGAGAAAAATGAATTTACGGCGAGTGTTGATGAAAATTGTCGTTTTTGGTAGAAAAGCAAAGGCTAACCCCTTCGGATTTTTTGATGAAATTTTGTTTTTTCTGAAATGCTTCAAAATTTAGGTATGACAATATAACACGTATCTGACAAAAATAATAAGCTTCACGGGTGAGAAAAATTAATTTAAAATGAATTTTGATGAAAATTGCCGTTTTTGAGAAAAAGCAAAGGCTAACCCCTTTGGATTTTTTGTGAAATTTTGATTTTTTCCGAAATGCTTCAAAATTTTGGTATGACAATATAACGCGTATCTGACAAAGATAAGAAGCGTCACGGGCGAGAAAAATGAATTTACGACAAGTTTTGATGGAACTTGTCATTTTTCGTAAAAAAACAAAGGCTAACCCCTTTAGATTTTGTTCTGAAATTTTTATTTTTTTCCGAAATGTTTCAAAATTTAGGTATGACAAGATAACGCGTATCTGACAAAGATAAGAAGCCTCATGGGCGAGAAAATGAATTTACATTGAGTTTCGATTCACGGGCGAGAAAAATGAATTTACGGTGAGTGTTGATGAAAATTGTCGTTTTTTGTAGAAATGCAAAGGCTAACCCCTTTGGATTTTTTGTGAAATTTTGATTTTTTTCCGAAATGCTTCAAAATTTAGGTATGACTATATAACACGTAACTGACAAAGATAAGAAGCTTCACGGGTGAGAAAAATTAATTTACGACGAATTTTGATGAAAATTGCCGTTTTTGAGAAAAATCAAAGGCTAAACCCTTTGGATTTTTGTGAAATTTTGATTTTTCCAAAATGCTTAAAAATTTTGGTATGACAATATAACGCAAATCTGACAAAGATAAGAAGCTTCACAGGCGAGAAAAATGAATTTACGACGAGTTTTGATGGAACTTATCGTTTTTGGTAAAAAAACAAAGGCTAACACCTTTGGATTTTTGTGAAATTTTGATTTTTTTTTCTGAAATGCTTCAAAATTTAGGTATGACAACATAACACGTATCTGACAAAGATACGAAGCTTCACGGGCGAGAAAAATGAATTTACGACAAATTTTGATGAAAATTGCTGTTTTTGAGAAAAATCAAAGGCTAACCCCTTTGGGTTTTTTGTGAAATTTTGATTTTTCTGAAATGCTTAAAAAATTTGGTATGACAATACAACGCAAATCAGAAAAAGATAAGAAGCTTCACAGGCGAGAAAAATGAATTTACGACGAGTTTTGATGGAACTTGTCGTTTTTGGTAAAAAAACAAAGGCTAACCCCTTTGGTTTTTTGTGAAATTTTTATTTTTTCTGAAATGCTTCAAAATTTAGGTCTGACAACATAACACGTATCTGACAAAGATAAGAAGCTTCACGGGCGAGAAAAATTAATTTACGGCGAGTGTTGATGAAAATTGTTGTTTTTGGTAGAAAAGCAAGGCTAACCCCTTTGGATTTTTTGGTGAAATTTTGTTTTTTTTCTGAAACGCTTCAAAATTTATGTATGACAATATAACACGTATCTGACAAAAATAAGAAGCTTGATGGGTGAGAAAAATGAATTTACGATGAATTTTGATGAAAATTGCCGTTTTTGAGAAAAAAACAAAGCTAACCCCTTTGGATTTTTTGTGAAATTTTGATTTTTTCCAAAATGCTTCAAAATTTTGGTATGACAATATAACGCGTATCTGACAAAGATTAGAAGCGCCAGGGCGAGAAAAATAAATTTACGACGAGTTTTGATAGAACTTGTCGTTTTTGGTAAAAAAACAAAGGCTAACCCCTTTGGATTTTTTGTGAAATTTTGATTTTTTTGCGAAATGCTTCAAAATTTAGGTATGACAACATAACATGTATCTGACAAAGATAAGAAGCTTCACGGGTGAGAAAAATTAATTTACGATGAGTTTTGATGAAAATTGCCGTTTTTGGTAAAAAGCAAAGGCTAACCCCTTTGGATTTTGTTCTGAAATTTTGATTTTTTCTGAAATGCTTCAAAATTTAGGTATGAAAAGATAACGCGTATCTGACAAAGATAAGAAGCCACATGGGCGAGAAAAATGAATTTACAGTGAGTTTTGATTCACGGTCGAGAAAAATGAATTTACGGCGAGTGTTGATGAAAATTGTCATTTTAGGTAGAAAAGCAAAGGCTAACCCCTTTGGATTTTTTGTGAAATTTTGATTTTTTCCGAAATGCTTCAAAATTTAGGTATGACAATATAACACGTAACTCACAAAGATAAGAAGCTTCACGGGCGAGAAAAATGAATTTACGACGAATTTTGAGGAAAATTGCCGTTTTTGAGAAAAATCAAAGGCTAACCCCTTTGGATTTTTTGTGAAATTTTGATTTTTTTCCGAAATGCTTAAAAATTTTGGTATGACAATATAACGCAAGTCTGACAAAGATAAGAAGCTTCACAGGCCAGAAAAATGAATTTACGACGAGTTTTGATGGAACTTGTCGTTTTTGGTAAAATAACAAAGGCTAACCCCTTTGGATTTTTTGTGAAATTTTAATTTTTTTCCGAAATGCTTCAAAATTTAGGTATGACAACATGACACGTATCTGACAAAGATAAGAAGCTTCACGGGCGAGAAAAATGAATTTACGATGAGTTTTAATGAAAATTGCTGTTTTTGGTAAAAAGCAAAGGCTAACCCCTTTGGATTTTGTTCTGAAATTTTGATTTTTTTCTGAAATGCTTCAAAATTTAGGTATGACAAGATAATGCGTATATGACAAAGATAAGAAGCCTCATGGGCGAGAAAAATGAATTTACAGTGAGTTTTGATTCACGGACGGGAAAAATGAATTTACGGCGAGTGTTGATGAAAATTGTCGTTTTTGGTAGAAAAGCAAAGGCTAACCCCTTTGGATTTTTTGGTGAAATTTTGTTTTTTCTGAAATGCTTCAAAATTTAGGTATGACAATATAACACGTATCTGACAAAAATAAGAAGCTTCATGGGTGAGAAAAATGAATTTACGATGAATTTTGATGAAAATTGCCGTTTTTAAGAAAAAGCAAAGGCTAACCCCTTTGGATTTTTTTGAAATTTTAATTTTTCCAAAATGCTTCAAAATTTAGGTATGACAACATAAAACATATCTGACAAATATAAGAAGCTTCACGAGCGAGAAAAATGGATTTACGACGAGTTTTGATGAAAATTGCCGATTTTGGTAAAAACCAAAGGCTAACCCCTTTGGATTTTGTTCTGAAATTTTGATTTTTTTCTGAAACGCTTCAAAATTTAGGTATGACAAGATAACGCGTATCTGACAAAGATAAGAAGCCTCATGGGCGAGAAAAATGAATTTACGGCGAGTGTTGATGAAAATTGTCGTTTTTGGTAGAAAAGCAAAGGCTAACCCCTTCGGATTTTTTGATGAAATTTTGTTTTTTTCTGAAATGCTTCAAAATTTAGGTATGACAATATAACACGTATCTGACAAAAATAAGAAGCTTCACGAGTGAGAAAAATGAATTTAAAATGAATTTTGATGAAAATTGCCGTTTTTGAGAAAAAGCAAAGGCTAACCCCTTTGGATTTTTTGTGAAATTTTGATTTTTCCGAAATGCTTCAAAATTTTGGTATGACAATATAACGCGTATCTGACAAAGATAAGATGCGTCACGGGCGAGAAAAATGAATTTACGACAAGTTTTGATGGAACTTGTCATTTTTGGTAAAAAAACAAAGGCTAACCCCTTTAGATTTTGTTCTGAAATTTTTATTTTTTTCCGAAATGTTTCAAAATTTAGGTATGACAAGATAACGCGTATCTGACAAAGATAAGAAGCCTCATGGGCGAGAAAATGAATTTACATTGAGTTTTGATTCACGGGTGAGAAAAATGAATTTACGGTGAGTGTTGATGAAAATTGTCGTTTTTGGTAGAAAAGCAAAGGCTAACCCCTTTGGATTTTTTTGTGAAATTTTGATTTTTTTCCGAAATGCTTCAAAATTTAGGTATGACTATATCACACGTAACTGACAAAGATAAGAAGCTTCACGGGTGAGAAAAATGAATTTACGACGAATTTTGATGAAAATTGCCATTTTTGAGAAAAATCAAAGGCTAAACCCTTTGGATTTTTGTGAAATTTTGATTTTTTCCAAAATGCTTAAAAATTTTGGTATGACAATATAACGCAAATCTGACAAAGATAAGAAGCTTCACAGGCGAGAAAAATGAATTTACGACGAGTTTTGATGGAACTTGTCATTTTTGGTAAAAAAACAAAGGCTAACCCCTTTGGATTTTTGTGAAATTTTGATTTTTTTTCTGAAATGCTTCAAAATTTAGGTATGACAACATAACACGTATCTGACAAAGATACGAAGCTTCACGGGCGAGAAAAATGGATTTCCGACGAGTTTTGATAAAAATTGCCGTTTTTGGTAAAAAGCAAAGGCTAACCCCTTTGGATTTTGTTCTGACATTTTGATTTTTTCTGAAATGCTTCAAAATTTAGGTATGACAAGATAACGCGTATCTGACAAAGATAAGAAGCCTCATGGGTGAGAAAAATGAATTTACAGTGAGTTTTGATTTATGGGCGAGAAAATGAATTTACGGCGAGTGTTGATGAAAATTGTCGTTTTTGGTAGAAAAGCAAAGGCTAACCCCTTTGGATTTTTGGGTGAAATTTTGTTTTTTTTTCTGAAATGCTTCAAAATTCACGTATGACAATATAACACGTATCTGACAAAAATAAGAAGCTTCACGGGTGAGAAAAATGAATTTACAATGAATTTTGATGAAAATTTCCGTTTTTGAGAAAAAGCAAAGGCTAACCCCTTTGGATTTTGTTCTGAAATTTTGATTTTTCTGAAATGCTTCAAAATTTTGGTATGACAATATAACACGTATCTGACAAAGATAAGAAGCGTCACGGGCGAGAAAAATGAATTTACGGCGAGTTTTGATGGAACTTGTCATTTTTGGTAAAAAAACAAAGGCTGACCCTTTTGGATTTTGTTCTGAAATTTTGATTTTTTCTGAAATGCTTCAAAATTTAGTATGACAAGATAACGCGTATCTGACAAAGATAAGAAGCCTCATGGGCGAGAAAAATGAATTTACATTGAGTTTTGATTCACGGGCGAGAAAAATGAATTTACGGCGAGTGTTGATGAAAATTGTCGTTTTTGGTAGAAAAGCAAAGGCTAACCCCTTTGGATTTTTTTGTGAAATTTTGATTTTTTTCCGAAATGCTTCAAAATTTAGGTGTGACTATATCACACGTAACTGACAAAGATAAGAAGCTTCACGGGAGAGAAAATGAATTTACGATGAATTTTGACGAAAATTGCCGTTTTTGAGAAAAATCAAAGGCTAACCCCTTTGAATTTTTTGTGAAATTTTGATTTTTTCCGAAATGCTTCAAAATTTTGGTATGACAATATAACGCGTATCTGACAAAGATAAGAAGCGTCACGGGCGAGAAAAATGAATTTACGACAAGTTTTGATGGAACTTGTCATTTTTGGTAAAAAAACAAAAGCTAACCCCTTTAGATTTTGTTCTGAAATTTTGATTTTTTTTCCGAAATGTTTCAAAATTTAGGTATGACAAGATAACGCGTATCTGACAAAGATAAGAAGCCTCATGGGCGAGAAAAATGAATTTACATTGAGTTTTGATTCACGGGGGAGAAAAATGAATTTACGGTGAGTGTTGATGAAAATTGTCGTTTTTGGTAGAAAAGCAAAGGCTAACCCCTTTGTATTTTTTTGTGAAATTTTGATTTTTTTCCGAAATGCTTCAAAATTTAGGTATGACTATATAACACGTAACTGACAAAGATAAGAAGCTTCACGGGCGAGAAAAATAAATTTACGACGAATTTTGATGAAAATTGCCGTTTTTGAGAAAAATCAAAGGCTTTAAACCCTTTGGATTTTTGTGAAATTTTGATTTTTTCCAAAATGCTTAAAAATTTTGGTATGACAATATAACACAAATCTGACAAAGATAAGAAGCTTCACAGGTGAGAAAAATGAATTTACGACGAGTTTTGATGGAACTTGTCATTTTTGGTAAAAAAACAAAGGCTAACCCCTTTGGATTTTTGTGAAATTTTGATTTTTTTTTTCTGTAATGCTTCAAAATTTAGGTATGACAACATAACACGTATCTGACAAAGATACGAAGCTTCACGGGCGAGAAAAATGGATTTACGACGAGTTTTGATGAAAATTGCCGTTTTTGGTAAAAAGCAAAGGCTAACCCCTTTGGATTTTGTTCTGACATTTTGATTTTTTTCTGAAATGCTTCAAAATTTAGGTATGACAAGATAACGCGTATCTGACAAAGATAAGAAGGCTCATGGGCGAGAAAAATGAATTTATAGTGAGTTTTGATTCATGGGCGAGAAAAATGAATTTACGGCGAGTGTTGATGAAAATTGTCGTTTTTGGTAGAAAAGCAAAGGCTAACCCCTTTGGATGTTTGGGTGAAATTTTGTTTTTTTTTTCTGAAATGCTTCAAAATTCACGTATGACAATATAACACGTATCTGACAAAAATAAGAAGCTTCACGGGTGAGAAAAATGAATTTACAATGAATTTTGATGAAAATTTCCGTTTTTGAGAAAAAGCAAAGGCTAACCCCTTTGGATTTTTTGTGAAATTTTGATTTTTCTGAAATGCTTCAAAATTTTGGTATGACAATATAACACGTATCTGACAAAGATAAGAAGCGTTACGGGCGAGAAAAAAGAATTTACGGCGAGTTTTGATGGAACTTGTCATTTTTGGTAAAAAAACAAAGGCCGACCCCTTTGGATTTTGTTCTGAAATTTTTATTTTTTTCCGAAATGCTTCAAAATTTAGTATGACAAGATAACGCGTGTCTGACAAAGATAAGAAGCCTCATGGGCGAGAAAAATGAATTTACATTGAGTTTTGATTCACGGGCGAGAAAAATGAATTTACGGCGAGTGTTGATGAAAATTGTCGTTTTTGGTAGAAAAGCAAAGGCTAACCCCTTTGGATTTTTTTGTGAAATTTTGATTTTTTTCCGAAATGCCTAAAAATTTATGTATGACTATATCACACGTAACTGACAAAGATAAGAAGCTTCACGGGCGAGAAAATGAATTTACGATGAATTTTGATGAAAATTGCCGTTTTTGAGAAAAATCAAAGGCTAACCCCTTTGAATTTTTTGTGAAATTTTGATTTTTTCCGAAATGCTTCAAAATTTTGGTATGACAATATAACGCGTATCTGACAAAGATAAGAAGCATCACGGGCGAGAAAAATGAATTTACGACAAGTTTTGATGGAACTTGTCATTTTTGGTAAAAAAACAAAGGCTAACCCCTTTAGATTTTGTTCTGAAATTTTGATTTTTTTCCGAAATGTTTCAAAATTTAGGTATGACAAGATAACGCATATCTGACAAAGATAAGAAGCCTCATGGGCGAGAAAAATGAATTTACATTGAGTTTTGATTCACGGGCGAGAAAAATGAATTTACGGTGAGTGTTGATGAAAATTGTCGTTTTTGGTAGAAAAGAAAAGGCTAACCCCTTTGGATTTTTTTGTGAAATTTTGATTTTTTTCCGAAATGCTTCAAAATTTAGGTATGACTATATAACACGTAACTGACAAAGATAAGAAGCTTCACGGGCGAGAAAAATAAATTTACGACGAATTTTGATGAAAATTGCCGTTTTTGAGAAAAATCAAAGGCTAAACCCTTTGGATTTTTGTGAAATTTTGATTTTTTCCAAAATGCTTAAAAATTTTGGTATGACAATATAATGCAAATCTGACAAAGATAAGAAGCTTCACAGGCGAGAAAAATGAATTTACGACGAGTTTTGATGGAACTTGTCGTTTTTGGTAAAAAAACAAAGGCTAACCCCTTTGGATTTTTGTGAAATTTTGATTTTTTTCTGAAATGCTTCAAAATTTAGGTATGACAACATAACACATATCTGAAAAAGATACGAAGCTTCATGGGCGAGAAAAATGGATTTACGATGAGTTTTGATGAAAATTGCCGTTTTTGGTAAAAAGCAAAGGCTAACCCCTTTGGATTTTGTTCTGACATTTTGATTTTTTTCTGAAATGCTTCAAAATTTAGGTATGACAAGATAACGCGTATCTGACAAAGATAAGAAGCCTCATGGGCGAGAAAAATGAATTTACAGTGAGTTTTGATTCATGGGCGAGAAAAATGAATTTACGGCGAGTGTTGATGAAAATTGTCGTTTTTGGTAGAAAAGCAAAGGCTAACCCCTTTGGATTTATTGGTGAAATTTTGTTTTTTTCTGAAATGCTTCAAAATTCACGTATGACAATATAACACGTATCTGACAAAAATAAGAAGCTTCACGGGTGAGAAAAATGAATTTACTATGAATTTTGATGAAAATTTCCATTTTTGAGAAAAAGCAAAGGCTAACCCCTTTGGATTTTTTGTGAAATTTTGATTTTTCTGAAATACTTCAAAATTTTGGTATGACAATATAACACGTATCTGACAAAGATAAGAAGCGTTACGGGCGAGAAAAATGAATTTACGGTGAGTTTTGATGGAACTTGTCATTTTTGGTAGAAAAACAAAGGCTGACCCCTTTGGATTTTGTTCTGAAATTTTGATTTTTTTCCGAAATGCTTCAAAATTTAGTATGACAAGATAACGCGTATCTGACAAAGATAAGAAGCCTCATGGGCGAGAAAAATGAATTTACATTGAGTTTCGATTCACGGGCGAGAAAAATGAATTTACGGCGAGTGTTGATGAAAATTGTCGTTTTTGGTAGAAAAGCAAAGGCTAACCCCTTTGGATTTTTTTGTGAAATTTTGATTTTTTCCGAAATGCTTCAAAATTTAGATCTGACTATATAACACGTAACTGACAAAGATAAGAAGCTTCACAGGCGAAAAAATGAATTTACGACGAATTTTGATGAAAATTGCCGTTTTTGAGAAAAATCAAAGGCTAACCCCTTTGGATTTTTTGTGAAATTATGATTTTTTCTGAAATGCTTAAAACTTTTGGTATGACAATATAACGCAAATCTGACAATGATAAGAAGCTTCACAGGTGAGAAAAATGAATTTATGATGAGTTTTGATGGAACTTGTCGTTTTTGGTAAAAAAACAAAGGCTAACCCCTTTGGATTTTTTTGTGAAATTTTGATTTTTTTTCTGAAATGCCTTAAAATTTAGGTATGACAACATAACACGTATCTGACAAAGATAAGAAGCTTCACGGGCGAGAAAAATGAATTTACGACGAGTTTTGATGAAAATTGCCATTTTTGATAAAAAGCAAAGGCTAACCCCTTTGGATTTTGTTCTGAAATTTTGATTTTTTTCTGAAATGCTTCAAAATTTAGGTATGAAAAGATAACGCGTATCTGACAAAGATAAGAAGCCACATGGGCGAGAAAAATGAATTTACGATGAGTTTTGATTCACGGGCGAGAAAAATGAATTTACGGCGAGCGTTGATGAAAATTGTCGTTTTTGGTAGAAAAGCAAAGGCTAACCCCTTTGGATTTTTTGATGAAATTTTGTTTTTTTCTAAAATGCTTCAAAATTTAGGTATGACAATATAACACGTATCTGACAAAAATAAGAAGCTTCACGGGTGAGAAAAATGAATTTACGATGAATTTTGATGAAGATTGCCGTTTTTGAGAAAAAGCAAAGGCTAACCCCTTTGGATTTTTTGTGAAATTTTGATTTTTCTGAAATGCTTCAAAATTTTGCTATGACAATATAACGCGTATCTGACAAAGATAAGAAGCATCACGGGCGAGAAAAATGAATTTACGACGAGTTTTAATGGAACTTGTCATTTTTGGTAAAAAAACAAAGGCTAACTCCCTTTGGATTTTTTGTGAAATTTTGATTTTTTCCGAAATGCTTCAAAATTTAGGTATGAAAATATAACGCGTATCTGATAAATATAAGAAGCTTCATGGGCAAGAAAAATGAATTTACGGCGAGTTTTGATTAACGGGCGAGAAAAATGAATTTACTGTGAGTGTTGATGAAAATTGTCGTTTTTGGTAGAAAAGCAAAGGCTAACCCCTTTGGATTTTTTGTGAAATTTTGATTTTTTCTGAAATGCTTCAAAATTTTGGTATGACAATATAACGCGTATCTGACAAAGATAAGAAGCGTCAAGGGCGAGAAAAATGAATTTACGACAAGTTTTGATGGAACTTGTCATTTTTGGTAAAAAGCAAAGGTTAACCCCTTTGGATTTTGTTCTGAAATTTTGATTTTTTTTTTCCGAAATGCTACAAAATTTAGGTATGATAAGATAACGCGTATCTGACAAAGATAAGAAGCCTCATGGGCGAGAAAAATGAATTTACATTGAGTTTTGATTCACGGGCAAGAAAAATAAATTTACGGCGAGTGTTGATGAAAATTGTCGTTTTTGGTAGAAAAGCAAAGGCTAACCCCTTTGGATTTTTTTGTGAAATTTTGATTTTTTTCCGAAATGCTTCAAAATTTAGGTATGACTATATAACACGTAACTGACAAAGATAAGAAGCTTCACGGGCGAGAAAAATGAATTTACGACGAATTTTGATGAAAATTGCCATTTTTGAGAAAAATCAAAGGCTAACCCCTTTGGATTTTTTGTGAAATTTTGATTTTTTCCGAAATGCTTAAAAATTTTGGTATGACAATATAACGCAAATCTGACAATGATAAGAAGCTTCACAGGTGAGAAAAATGAATTTACGATGAGTTTTGATGGAACTTGTCGTTTTTGTTAAAAAAACAAAGGCTAACCCCTTTGGATTTTTTGTGAAATTTTGATTTTTTCCGAAATGCTTCAAAATTTAGGTATGACAACATAACATGTATCTGACAAAGATAAGAAGCTTCACGGGTGAGAAAAATTAATTTACGATGAGTTTTGATGAAAATTGCCATTTTTGGTAAAAAGCAAAGGCTAACCCCTTTGGATTTTGTTCTGAAATTTTGATTTTTTTCTGAAATGCTTCAAAATTTAGGTATGACACGATAACGCTTATCTGACAAAGATAAGAAGCCTCATGGGCGAGAAAAATGAATTTACAGTGAGTTTCGATTCACGGGCGAGAAAAATGAATTTACGGCGAGTGTTGATGAAAATTGTCGTTTTTGGTAGAAAAGCAAAGGTTAACCCCTTCGGATTTTTTTGTTAAATTTTGATTTTTTTTTGAAATGCTTCAAAATTTAGGTATGACTATATAACACGTAACTGACAAAGATAAGAAGCTTCACGGGCGAGAAAAATGAATTTACGACGAATTTTGATGAAAATTGCCGTTTTTGAGAAAAATCAAAGGCTAAACCCTTTGGATTTTTTGTGAAATTTTGATTTTTTCCAAAATGCTTAAAAATTTTGGTATGACAATATAACGCAAATCTGACAAAAATAAGAAGCTTCACAGGCGAGAAAAATAAATTTACGACAAGTTTTGATGGAACTTGTCGTTTTTTGGTAAAAAACAAAAGCTAACCCCTTTGGATTTTTTGTGAAATTTTGATTTTTTTTCCGAAATGCTTCAAAATTTAGGTATGACAACATAACACGTATCTGAGAAAGATAAGAAGCCTCATGGGCGAGAAAAATGAATTTACATTGAGTTTTGATTCATGGGCGAGAAAAATTAATTTACGGCGAGTGTTGATGAAAATTGTCGTTTTAGGTAGAAAAGCAAAGGCTAACCCCTTTGGATTTTTTGGTGAAATTTTGTTTTTTTCTGAAATGCTTCAAAATTTATGTATGACAATATAACACGTATCTGACAAAAATAAGAAGCTTGACGGGTGAGAAAAATGAATTTACGATGAATTTTGATGAAAATTGCCGTTTTTGAGAAAAAACAAAGGCTAACCCCTTTGGATTTTTTGTGAAATTTTGATTTTTCTGAAATGCTTCAAAATTTTGGTATGACAATATAACACGTATCTGACAAAGATAAGAAGCGTTACGGGCGAGAAAAATGAATTTACGGTGAGTTTTGATGGAACTTGTCATTTTTGGTAGAAAAACAAAGGCTGACCCCTTTGGATTTTGTTCTGAAATTTTGATTTTTTTCCGAAATGCTTCAAAATTTAGTATGACAAGATAACGCGTATCTGACAAAGATAAGAAGCCTCATGGGCGAGAAAAATGAATTTACATTGAGTTTCGATTCACGGGCGAGAAAAATGAATTTACGGCGAGTGTTGATGAAAATTGTCGTTTTTGGTAGAAAAGCAAAGGCTAACCCCTTTGGATTTTTTTGTGAAATTTTGATTTTTTCCGAAATGCTTCAAAATTTAGATCTGACTATATAACACGTAACTGACAAAGATAAGAAGCTTCACAGGCGAAAAAATGAATTTACGACGAATTTTGATGAAAATTGCCGTTTTTGAGAAAAATCAAAGGCTAACCCCTTTGGATTTTTTGTGAAATTATGATTTTTTCTGAAATGCTTAAAAATTTTGGTATGACAATATAACGCAAATCTGACAATGATAAGAAGCTTCACGGGTGAGAAAAATGAATTTATGATGAGTTTTGATGGAACTTGTCGTTTTTGGTAAAAAAACAAAGGCTAACCCCTTTGGATTTTTTTGTGAAATTTTGATTTTTTTCTGAAATGCCTTAAAATTTAGGTATGACAACATAACACGTATCTGACAAAGATAAGAAGCTTCACGGGCGAGAAAAATGAATTTACGACGAGTTTTGATGAAAATTGCCATTTTTGATAAAAAGCAAAGGCTAACCCCTTTGGATTTTGTTCTGAAATTTGATTTTTTTCTGAAATGCTTCAAAATTTAGGTATGAAAAGATAACGCGTATCTGACAAAGATAAGAAGCCACATGGGCGAGAAAAATGAATTTACGATGAGTTTTGATTCACGGGCGAGAAAAATGAATTTACGGCGAGTGTTGATGAAAATTGTCGTTTTTGGTAGAAAAGCAAAGGCTAACCCCTTTGGATTTTTTGATGAAATTTTGTTTTTTTCTAAAATGCTTCAAAATTTAGGTATGACAATATAACACGTATCTGACAAAAATAAGAAGCTTCACGGGTGAGAAAAATGAATTTACGATGAATTTTGATGAAGATTGCCGTTTTTGAGAAAAAGCAAAGGCTAACCCCTTTGGATTTTTTGTGAAATTTTGATTTTTCTGAAATGCTTCAAAATTTTGCTATGACAATATAACGCGTATCTGACAAAGATAAGAAGCATCACGGGCGAGAAAAATGAATTTACGACGAGTTTTAATGGAACTTGTCATTTTTGGTAAAAAAACAAAGGCTAACTCCCTTTGGATTTTTTGTGAAATTTTGATTTTTTCCGAAATGCTTCAAAATTTAGGTATGAAAATATAACGCGTATCTGATAAATATAAGAAGCTTCATGGGCAAGAAAAATGAATTTACGGCGAGTTTTGATTAACGGGCGAGAAAAATGAATTTACTGTGAGTGTTGATGAAAATTGTCGTTTTTGGTAGAAAAGCAAAGGCTAACCCCTTTGGATTTTTTGTGAAATTTTGATTTTTTCTGAAATGCTTCAAAATTTTGGTATGACAATATAACGCGTATCTGACAAAGATAAGAAGCGTCAAGGGCGAGAAAAATGAATTTACGACAAGTTTTGATGGAACTTGTCATTTTTGGTAAAAAGCAAAGGTTAACCCCTTTGGATTTTGTTCTGAAATTTTGATTTTTTTTTCCGAAATGCTACAAAATTTAGGTATGACAAGATAACGCGTATCTGACAAAGATAAGAAGCCTCATGGGCGAGAAAAATGAATTTACATTGAGTTTTGATTCACGGGCAAGAAAAATAAATTTACGGCAAGTGTTGATGAAAATTGTCGTTTTTGGTAGAAAAGCAAAGGCTAACCCCTTTGGATTTTTTTGTGAAATTTTGATTTTTTTCCGAAATGCTTCAAAATTTAGGTATGACTATATAACACGTAACTGACAAAGATAAGAAGCTTCACGGGCGAGAAAAATGAATTTACGACGAATTTTGATGAAAATTGCCATTTTTGAGAAAAATCAAAGGCTAACCCCTTTGGATTTTTTGTGAAATTTTGATTTTTTCCGAAATGCTTAAAAATTTTGGTATGACAATATAACGCAAATCTGACAATGATAAGAAGCTTCACAGGTGAGAAAAATGAATTTACGATGAGTTTTGATGGAACTTGTCGTTTTTGTTAAAAAAACAAAGGCTAACCCCTTTGGATTTTTTGTGAAATTTTGATTTTTTTTCCGAAATGCTTCAAAATTTAGGTATGACAACATAACATGTATCTGACAAAGATAAGAAGCTTCACGGGTGAGAAAAATTAATTTACGATGAGTTTTGATGAAAATTGCCATTTTTGGTAAAAAGCAAAGGCTAACCCCTTTGGATTTTGTTCTGAAATTTTGATTTTTTTCTGAATGCTTCAAAATTTAGGTATGACACGATAACGCTTATCTGACAAAGATAAGAAGCCTCATGGGCGAGAAAAATGAATTTACAGTGAGTTTTGATTCACGGGCGAGAAAATTGAATTTACGGCGAGTGTTGATGAAAATTGTCGTTTTTGGTAGAAAAGCAAAGGTTAACCCCTTCGGATTTTGTTGTTAAATTTTGATTTTTTTTTGAAATGCTTCAAAATTTAGGTATGACTATATAACACGTAACTGACAAAGATAAGAAGCTTCACGGGCGAGAAAAATGAATTTACGACGAATTTTGATGAAAATTGCCGTTTTTGAGAAAAATCAAAGGCTAAACCCTTTGGATTTTTTGTGAAATTTTGATTTTTTCAAAAATGGCTTAAAAATTTTGGTATGACAATATAACGCAAATCTGACAAAAATAAGAAGCTTCACAGGCGAGAAAAATGAATTTACGACAAGTTTTGATGGAACTTGTCGTTTTTGGTAAAAAACAAAAGCTAACCCCTTTGGATTTTTTGTGAAATTTTGATTTTTTTATCCGAAATGCTTCAAAATTTAGGTATGACAACATAACACGTATCTGAGAAAGATAAGAAAGCCTCATGGCGGCGAGAAAAATGAATTTACATTGAGTTTTGATTCATGGGCGAGAAAAATTAATTTACGGCGAGTGTTGATGAAAATTGTCGTTTTAGGTAGAAAAGCAAAGGCTAACCCCTTTGGATTTTTTGGTGAAATTTTGTTTTTTTCGAAATGCTTCACAAATTTATGTATGACAATATAACACGTATCTGACAAAAATAAGAAGCTTGACGGGTGAGAAAAATGAATTTACGATGAATTTTGATGAAAATTGCCGTTTTTGAGAAAAAACAAAGGCTAACCCTTTGGATTTTTTGTGAAATTTTGATTTTTCTGAAATGCTTCAAAATTTTGGTATTGACAATATAACACGTATCTGACAAAGATAAGAAGCGTTACGGGCGAGAAAAATGAATTTACGGTGAGTTTTGATGGAACTTGTCATTTTTGGTAGAAAAACAAAGGCTGACCCCTTTGGATTTTGTTCTGAAATTTTGATTTTTTTCCGAAATGCTTCAAAATTTAGTATGACAAGATAACGCGTATCTGACAAAGATAAGAAGCCTCATGGGCGAGAAAAATGAATTTACATTGAGTTTCGATTCACGGGCGAGAAAAATGAATTTACGGCGAGTGTTGATGAAAATTGTCGTTTTTGGTAGAAAAGCAAAGGCTAACCCCTTTGGATTTTTTTGTGAAATTTTGATTTTTTCCGAAATGCTTCAAAATTAGATCTGACTATATAACACGTAACTGACAAAGATAAGAAGCTTCACAGGCGAAAAAATGAATTACGACGAATTTTGATGAAAATTGCCGTTTTTGAGAAAAATCAAAGGCTAACC